>QLOI01003556.1:0-11957 GCA_003313605.1 Tuber umbilicatum | reverse complement strand
TCACGATCCTCCAGGAAGAAAAGTTCCTACATACTCGATCGATTCCACTCCCATATTTTGTTAGTCAGATGCGGTCCCGACATGAGGAGAATGGGTGGAAGACTGGGAAGACAAAGATGGGGATAGAAGGTAGGAAGGGGCGAGTGTTGGGAGAAAGCTGTATTATGCCCCTAGTGGCCCTTGCGCTCCGTGGATGTCATCTGGGGGCAGTTTCTTGGCGTTTGTAGTTTAGATACACGCGGTCAAGATGATGTTCTAGAAAGTTCGACAACTGGTAAATTGATAGCAAATAGGTCATGACTCAGAATCCCACGGCTCCAGTGACGAGTAGGGATCTCAAAGTACTTTTACGCAATGTAGGTCAACTGTTTCGCATATGTTTGGCGATGCCTAGTATTGATTACTCTTCTTGATTGTGAGTGAAAAATAAGCTCTTAAGCCACAGGGAGTTGTGTGATGCCAAGAGACGAACAATACGGCAATCTCGATATATGTACGCAAATGATCAAAAACTAACTCAATACCAACTCCACCGTGTGCTAGGACCTTATCTCCATGGCCCTGGGCTGGCTACTATCCCTGGGAACAGTGGGCGTGTGGCAATGTAAGATACGTGGGAGGTTAGGAGAGTTAGTTTAAATATGAAGGTAACACCAGGAACAACTGAAACCATGAAAAGGTAAGGTTTACAACCAATCCTTCTATGGTAAAGCAAACCGCTAACTCAATCGACCTAGGCAGACAAAGCCGTCACGTCGCGGACAAGTGTGTCACCATTGAGCGACCCCATTTACTCCATTTTTAGCTTCACACATTGAATGTTTTCGACGTCCAATGGGGCCCCGTGCTTCCGTCGATCGGTTTGATATGTTGGGGGGAGAAGTATACTGCTGTGTGGTGGTCTATTTGGGTTCGGCTTTACATTCACAACATTTTCAATGTCGACCGAAGGGCTGCCCATACATGTGTCATCTACAGCAGTGGGTGGCAGACCTAAATCAAGCGTTTGTTTATTCTGAAACCAAGTTTTGATTACGCAACACGGCACCAGAGATTGAGCTAGTCCTTCAAAGCGAGATTGAACATCTATGCCTCGAGACTTCCTGATATGTATCTTGTAATCACTTTACGAATTATTCACCCGTCGACCTGCCATCAGCGATGTGAATATCACCACTGCGTGCTGACCCTGATCGTGACGCTTATCACCTTTCTGGACCCTTTATCTTGTTACAGCCCTCTTCAGCGCAGTCTCTAATCAGGTTTACAGCCCAGGCACGCATCGCCCATTTGTGGATATGGATCTGATCTGATGGAGTAATCCCAATAGTATGACAGAAGGTTTCCCTATTTGGGAATTGAGGAGCACATTACTATGATGATGCACCTCTTAGCACACATCTCATCTTGTATTTAGTCTTGGGGATTTCACCTCTACTGCATGATGAACATTATCATTCTCTTCTCTATACACTCACATTGTTCCTGATCATCATCCTCAAGGAGGATCCCCGTCACATATCCAGCCCCAATCATCTGCGCTATCCGGTTATGAGCCACGCAACACTCAGAAAATATTGAAACCAATTTTTTGTCTGAGAATTTTGAGCAACCATCAACTACTACCCAGAAATTCAAGACAGATATTTCACAACTCCAACGACTTGGATATATTCTGTTATAGAAATGAGTGAACAACATGAGTCTTCATCTGAGAGGGGATTGAGCTTGGAGAAGCTTGATGGAACTAACCACAGGGAGTGGATTATGGATATGACGGAGTATCTACAGAGGTAAGAATTGTGGACTCTGGTTATAGGAGGTAAAAAGATCTTGAAGAGGCCAGAGGAAAGTAATCTCAATTATGCAAAGAATCTTGAGAAGTACAAAACTCAAGAACGACAAATTCCGAAGACAAATGTAACATTGCGAATGTCAATGAATCTTGCCATTGGCTCTGCATATTACGGCCAAGCATGGAATACATGTGGGAAGATAGGGACTGATATTAATAAGACCTATGAAACAACAGAATCTCGAGATACAGACTACTTGAAGATTGAACTCTTTGAGTGCAAACTTGTGGATTGTGGAACTGTGGTGGAATACTTAAGTCGAATCCGCGAAATTCGTGACAAACTAGCTATGAGTGATGATCCTCTCTCTTATAAGCACTTAAGTTTTCATATTTTTCATGGACTACCAAATACACCAGAATGGAAGTCATGGATTAGAATAACAAAAGGAGATCTATCCTCTCTAACTCCTCAGTCAGGATACTGGGAGCTCAAAGATCTTCTACTCTCATAAGAAGCTGCGCTTTGTCGTGAACCATCCTTGATGCCTAGACAAGCATTATTTACTAAAGAAAAAAGAAACTGGCAGAACAATAATGGCAATTAATGGATACACAATCAAAACCAGCAAAATCACGGGCACTTGAAACCTACCTACAGTTTTGGAGGAAACTGTCATCAATGTGGTAAAAAGAGTCACAAGATTGCAGATTGCTGGCAAAAGCAACCAGGAAATGAGCAAAGAGGGAGTACCAGAAGATCTAGTAATAACATTGGCATTGGATCTGGAAGAGGTGATCATGCTGCTGTAATGGATGATCAAATTTGGATGACAGTAGAAGATCAAGTTGGATTGAAGGAGACAGTAAAAGACAAAGTAAATAAAAAAGTGGAAGAGACTTGGAATAGTGAGAATATGGTATTAAGAGAAACAAGCAGGCGTGATAGGATGGATTGGGTAATTGATTCTGGGTGTACTAATCATATGACAGGGAATCGTCATGCTTTTGTTGAAGGGAGTTATACTACTCTACCTTTGGGCAACTGTCCGATGAAGACAGCAACAGGAGGATTGGTATTAGCTGTTGGAATTGGAACTGTCCGTACTGATACTTGGACAGCAGATAAAGGACATCAACGCTTATTTCTCATGGATGTTCTTCATGTTTCAGGAACAGTTGAAGATGGACTTTTGGCTGTGAGGCAGATAACAAAGAAAGGCATTAGTACAGCCTTTACAGACAAAGCAGCAGAGTTTTATGAAGATAGACTGTTGATTGGAATTGTAGAAAAGCATAATAAGTTGTACAAATTGGAACAAGATAAACCACACTACGACTCCGGATTCTTAGTTACACCAAAGTATACCTCAATTACAACACTCTGGCATCACAGACTTCGACACCTCAATATTCCTACTATCTTAAAAATGAGCAAAAATAATATAGTAGAGGGAATGCCTTGTTTACAACCAAACAGTTCTGAAAATCGATGCAGTTCCTGTCTCATGCGAAAGATGACACGGATGTCATTCAAACCAGCAAAGCAAACTCCCACAGCACCTCTTGAGTTGGTCCACTCTGACGTTTGTGGACCAATGCAACACATATCAATTGGAGGATGCCGTTATTTTATGCTATTTATAGACGATTTCACACAGTTTACCATGGTCTATTTTCTGAAGTCAAAGATATGGCTGAAGGATACTTTGAAAACTACAAGGCAACTGTTGAGAAGCTACACAGTGGTAATGGAAAAGAGTATCAGATTAAGGCAATTCGGACTGATGGAGGAGGAGAATACTCCTGTGATAAGTTTCAAAAAGAATTGAAGAATTGTGGTATTGAATGGCAGGTAACTGTGCCATATATGCCACAGGAGGATGGGGTTGCAGAGAATAGTAACCGAGTAATTGTTGGACGAGCCAATGCTCTCATTCAACATGCAGGAGCAACTAAAGCATACTAGGCAGAGGCACTTCTAACAGCTGTTTACTTGAAAAATATTTCACTTACTAAAGGGACTCATGGGACAGATATAACATCCTATGAACTTTGGTTTGGATCAAAGCCAGATATTAAACACCTTGGAGTTTGGAGATGGGCAGCCTACAGTTTCATACATCCAGCAAAGCGTACTGACAAGAAGCGGAGTCCAAGAGCAGAAAGACTAATGTTTATTGGCTATACACAAACAACTAAACAATATCGTCTTTGCAATCCTGCAACAAAGAGACTGACAATCTCTCGTGAAGTTGTTTTCTATGAAGATACTTCCTACTTCAAATCTATGGATCCGAAGATTTTTCTTCCTTTCACAAATAAGGTTGAGAAACACTCACCAACTATAGAAAGAAATATGTCAACACTACTACAGTCTGTATCCACCAAGGAAGATTCAACACTCATCCCTGAACAAGAAAAGACTCGTGGTCATAGGAGACGACTTGATTAAGAAACTTGGTTAAATCTTAGATCTTATTGGAAAATACGAGAAGACTGTACTAGCAGAAGACAGAGAATACAAGCTGTACTTAGAAGAAGAAGTGAAACAGAGAGTAGGGTCTTAGGAGAAATAGAGAGTGAGTCTAGGAGGAAAAGCAGACTTGAGGATTCAGAAGATGGTGTAAGTATGGGAATAGATTTTGCTGGTTTGGTTATGGATGGACCCCAGTCTATTGCAGAGGCACTACACGGTGATAAGGGAGAGGACTGGATCAATTCTATTGATTCCGAACTTAAATCTCTGGAGGATCATGGAACATGGTCTATTATGGGTTCTAATGAGAATAAGGAAAGTATTCATCCAATTTCATCATGAATGGTCTTACAGGAAAATTTAGCAGAAGATGGACAGGTAGTACGATATGAGGCTCGATTTGGAGGTCATGGCTTTAGACTGCGTCCAAGTATAGACTTCATTGAAACCTACAGTCCAACAATCTCATTCTCAGCAATCTGATGGTCCTATCTAAAGCAGCAGCAGAGGACAAGGGGATAGTTCAACTCGATATTGTCACAGCTTTCTTAGAAAGTGAAATCCAGGAGCTTCTTTACCTTCAACTTCCAAAGGAGTTCATTATTTCTGGGGAAGGAAAAGTTATTTTAAACAACAATCATACCAGTACTTCAGTGAATAATAAGTCGAATATCGTTCAACTGTAGCGTAGCCTCTATGGATTGAAACAGGCTGGCTGTAACTGGTATAATAGTTTGGCAAAATATCTTGTGGAGAACATGAAGATGAAGTGTTTTAAATTAGAAGCAGTGATTTATACAACGAAGTCAGGGGCAACAATCATTGTATGGGTTGATGATATGCTTCTTGTTGGTACAAAGGAAGAAGTTGACTGGATGAAGTCAGCTGTTAAGAAAAGATGAAAGAAACCAGATCTTGGGAATGTTAAGTTTTTTCTAAGCATGCTAGTAGAGCGAGATAGAGAGAAATGACAAATCTATCTAAGTCAGGAAACATATCTAAAGAAGGTCCTTGAAAGATTCAAGATGGACAAGTGCAAGGGCTGTCCAACTCCATTGGATCCAAAGAACCAACTACATGCTTGTATAGCAGAAGAAGAAGCAACTAATAACCAGACATACCAAGAAGCTGTTGGTAGTCTTACCTATGCTGCAATTACAACCAGGCCTGATATAGCCTATGCAAGTGGAATAGTAGGACGGTTGGCTTCTGATCCATCAACAATCCACTGGTCAGCAGTAAAGTGAATTCTGCGACACCTACAAAAATCTCAGGAAACTCGACTTACGTTAGGAGAAACGGGAAATTGGAGTATTGGGGGAGAAAGTTTAGTTGTTAAGGATGCTCCAATTACAGTTTATGCAGATGCTGATTTTGCAGGAGAAGAGGATGGAATGCGGTCAACAACTGGCTTTGTTGTAATAGATCGATCTGGGTCAATTATTTATTGGAAATCACAACGTCAAAGGACTCTGGCTAAGTCCACTGCTGATGCTGAGCTAAATGCAACATCCCTAGAATTAGAGGAGGGACTTTGGCTAGAAAGGTTATAAAGAGAATTATGTCAAAGAAAAGGAGAACATGAAAAAATTCCTCTGCTTTGTGTTTTTAATGACAACCAAGCATGTATTGCCAGGTTGCAAAGTGCACAATTTAAGCCTTCCACTGGGCATCTGGGTGTGAAGTATTGCTGGTTACGAGAGTTGGTTAATAATGGAGATGTGGTAATTTCCTATGTTAGAACAGATGAAATGATTGCAGATGGGGTTACACAAGGATTGGAGCATGGAAAGCATCAGAGTTTTGATCAAATGTTGTTACTCTCTACTTAATTTGTATCTATTATTATTATTTTTGAGGAAAAAAAAAAAAAAAGTAAGAAAAAAGAAAAAAGTTGATTTTTACTGTAATATTTGTTTTACATAATTGGTTGGAGAATTTTCAGTATAATTTTTTATTTTTACATGTATGAGACTATATGGGATTAGGGGGAGTGTGTTAGGCATATGCAATTCCAACACCACCCTCGGGCCCCGATGGAGGGCCCCGGACGTCGCCTGCAGTATGGTGTGAAGTTGCTTGTTACCAGCAAAGATCGCATAATTGGCAGCATCCTCATAACACCGTATACGTGGTCGCCGTCCGTCCGACCGGAAGCTGTTTGAAGGATATATGAGACGGGTAGTGTGCTCTGCTCATACAACTGGAATCCGGTATACAATACAAATGATATCGGTGTAAGCGGAAAAGCCTGCCAAACCAGAAAACGATAATGCTTCACATTAACTGACTACAATTAAGTCATAGGTCTGCAAAACGGACGGGAGTTAAGGAGACGTAGCTGCAAGCCCATTCTCACTAGGCAAATGAAAGAAGCGATGGAGCACTAAGCCTACCGACTTTACCTAAAGATAATGCAGTCATGCCTCTGTGTTGTCACCATTGGCTGAAATTGAGACTGCTTACCTCAATAACAGAGGAACAACTGCTGTGTTCGCATTTGGGCGGCATACTCAGACTAAAGTTCATATGGCAAGGGCATCGTTTACTTCTGACTGGCGGAGTATCGCATACCCTCTGGAAGACGTAGTAAAATAACCCAAAAGACCAGAAGTGTGGAATTGTTCAGAGTCTACGAGTGTTCGCACTTAAGAGTGATAAGACGAATGACTACTAGTTGTGGCGAAGATACTTAGTTAGTATAGGTGTTAGATGTACCGGCCGCAGAAACCCACGCGGGATATAAATATAAGAGTTTCTCCCCGGCTATTAACACAGACAGCCACAGAGAAGAGATGTTATCAAGATAACAAGTTATTATCTACACTTCATACTCTTACTAGATTTAGCGAAACGAGTAAAAGCGATAAAACCACCACACCTTCCTGACACAACTCCGTTATCGAACCCTTAAAACGCTTAACCTTACTCAACTGAGCTCTGAGTTGGTTACCCGTAACAGAGTGATGGAGTAATCCCAATATTATGACAGGTGGTTTCTCTATTTGGGAATTGAGAAGGACATTACTATGATGATGTATCTCTTAGCACACATCTCATCTTGTATTTAGTCTTGGGGATTTCCCCTCTACTGCATGATGAACATTATCAATCTCCTCTCTACACACACACATCGTGCCTGATCATCATCCTCAAGGAGGATCCCCGTCACATATCCAGCCCCGATCATCTGCGCTATCAGGATAAACCTGTACGACTGTATGGTTATCTCTATCTTGTACAGCTTCTGCAGCAAGATAAGGACAAACTACCAATTCCGAATTTTTCATTGGTCTGACGCCTTCGTCGCCGTAACCATATATGTTGAGTTCTAGGGAGTCTTGTAGAATTGGATTACAGTGCAGCCTGGCTCCCAGTGATATATTGTTTTCAATTAAAATTTTCTTGAGTTGTGTTAACAATACGGCAGGATGTCCATTTAGCGATGACATCAGTCACCAGTGGTACCTAGGAGAACCCAAATTTGGCAAAAAGGTACCTAGCTCAGAATCATGGCACACAATCCATGGACAACAGAGGTCTCCAGTTCACCAAATCGTACTCTAGAGTTGTGTGGTGCGCGCCAATAAATCTAATGATAGTTGGGGCAATCAGAAATATGTGCTCAATTGTTGTTTCGCACACCTGAGTAATGAATTTTTGGTTGGAGCCAAGCGATACGCACAGCATAGGGTCGTCCAAGCAGTGCCGTTCAAACCAAAATTTCTTCCCTAGTAAGTGAAAACTTGAATCCAAGACCGTATAGGGAATAGGACTAAGCTGTTTGAACAATTGATTAGTGACGGTATGCCTGCACAGGTGCTTCAGCTTCATTCTCGCCACTCTTGGGTACCGTGTGTTCCGTGTTCTGGTATCCTCCCTGGCCAACCACAGCCGGTTGTTCGGCATTCTGGTTGCCTTCCTGGTTAACCTTAGTAAGTTGATTGGCATTCTGATCACCTTCATGGTCATTCTGGGCATGTTGTCCGCCGTTTTGGGCGCCATGCTGGTCTCTCTTGGAAGCTTGTTTGTCATTCTGGTAGCGAACCTGGTTGCACTTAGAAGCCGGGAACCTCGAGGGCACATCGGCCCAGTGACCCAGGACTCGTCCATTTTTCCCGCCCCACTGTCCCGGCCCCTTTGGGGGCAGTAACATCCCGTTAATCGCAGTCTGCCCTAGGGCATTTGTGCCAGCATCTTGCGCTGCAGAATGGCTTAGATGAATCGCTCTCAACTTTATTCGACACTCGTTAATGAGACATGCAATTGGCACGTCTATTTCCCAAATCCTGGCAGCAGGGTTACCAGTATCAGCTCTTGTAAGTGAACCCCATCCAGGGTGCAATCTACTCATCCTACGGACCATCTCGCCAAACGCTACGCTTGTGAGGGCATCCTTGGGGGCAAAATCTGTTGCTGACATCTAAGCAGTAATATCTGTTCACTACGTGTCAGGGCTTTGCATCAATTTCCGCGAAGTACAGCTTAGTCTTGGACTGGTTAATCCACTGGCCGCGGGAAACGGAATTGCCAAAATTTCCATCGAAACTAATCGCTGGGAGGTAGTATGCGTGTCCTGCAGTAGCTTGAGCCTTCACTACCTTTTTGACTTTCTCTCCCTTTTTGCCATTAGGCGGGTGGACGTACTGCAGGTTGTTGTTATTATGTGCCATTTCATCTGAATTGATGGGAAAGTTGATATTGCGAGCATTGTGTATGTCGCGTATGGACGGATATGAATGTTGATATTGGTACAGTTGCCCAAGCAGTGGGTATCATTTTCATATGAGACTGCTTCGGTCAGGATCTACCCGGTTAATATCTCATAGTTCCTGATGTTCAGGACATCTTGAATATTGTTCAAGAACTTTTCTAAATTCAGGCGCCCAACAGATTCTGGGCCCCTTCAAGATGTAAGTTGAAAAATAGAACCACATATATCCACCAAGACAGAAGCTGGATCACATAGGTTTCAGCACGGATGAATCCCGGTATCCAGAGGGGAACACTGTTGATCTCACGTGATGTATTGGTGCCATGCGCTTAAGTGCTGCTACTACTGTATTCACTAAACCAATCAGCGCGGCAAATGGTTGGCCCCACATCACGTCCACATACGCAAAGGCAAACATCACTCATCTTACAGTATACAAGGAATTCAGGAAACTCACTTTTACCACCAGGGCAATGTCAACAAAGTGTTCATTTGATTACTACAAATACGTGCTTACATGTTTGCATGAGAAATACTCCTGAATGGCACCGGCAAATTTTTGCTATCTTCTCACATCTTCCGTATATCGTCCTCCTCCCAGCGATCATACTCAACACTTGTAACTAAATCTATTATCTCACGACCCAGAGGCCCATGAGAAGGATTGGCCGGATTCTAACTTTGAATCAGACCCAGATCCTGGCAGTTACCAACCCCACAAACTAGGTGAGGTTACACCTGAGTGTGATATTGAAGAGACCAATATTATCACAACTCCCTCGTTGCCTAGCAAACCGACCAACTATCCAAATTCTGCGGCATCTATTGAGGACCTGAAGCCGTTGGATGAAGAACACAGAAATCTTTGCTGGGACCCGTGGGCACCATTTACCAATGAGCTAGGTATCAAACTGGCATCTTGGTTGAAAGAAGGCCAGGTATCTTAGGGACATATCACTGAATACTCAGCAAGTCCCCTCAGCAATTGTGCTGAACTTGCCAGTTGCCCCACGTATCCAATTGGAAATCACCTCCCCGTGTTGGATCCACATGCCCCCGTTCGATGATGGTTCGAGGGCCCAGTGGACGACTGTACAAGAATCTTAACTGTCTTCTTTCGCAATAGTCTAGATTGTTTACAGTATCTATTGCGTCCGATGATATACCACGATTATTTTGTTCACGCACTGCGACTTGAATGCGATCCTCGTGGTGACTGGGTATATGCAGAAATACATATAGCAGACAGGTGGTTGGACGTTCAAGTATAGCGCCCAATTTCCCCCCACTCCTTGCTGACGAAAACACATGCCAAGAGATGATAAGAAACACTTCTGGGTCGCATAACAGTGGTCCCAATTGTTGGAATGTCGAATCAGACACACCAAAACTACTTCTCGGTGGAGACGATGGTGGGGCCCTTGCATGTTACCAATAGCAATCTCCCATCGTCCAAGCGTAATAGACCTGGGTTGATAGCGGTCCACCTGCTTGCACTATTACCAGTCCTGCCCAAACTACCTTTGTCCGCTTCTGGAAACCATACCCAGCCAGCAATCAATTGCCACACAGTGCGAGGAGTATTCGATCTCATCTTGGCACCCTTGTAAGAAGCTGCCCAAGAAGGTGTACCAATTGACGGTGCCAAGTGGAAACTCCGCCAGGGTTTTACTATCTTGGCTGCGTGGATATAGGACGAGATGGAAAACCTGACATTACAGGGGATCAATTCAAACGCCTGTCCTGGATGTGAGATATAGCCATATATGTTGGAATCTAGTGCACGGAAAATATATAGTGTGGAAATTTTATGTGCTTATTCTACTTTGCTGATATCGCGTATTCTCATACTTGGTTATTGTTCCAGCTTTACCTACACTCCAAGAACATTACTACAGCTAGGACATACATTACTTATATTACGTTGAATATTTTATGACTGTGATCAGAATTATCACTAGTGTTTCCTTTATAGTTTGCGGGATATTTCATTCATTTTATGCATACTTTCCGGTTCTTCTAACTTACAATTATATCTACAGACGCTGGTTTTTATCCCTCACATCTGTTTAGATTCAAGCACATTATGGGGAATTTACTTGGCAGATTCTTAGGGTCAAACAAGGTCGCACTTATGGTGCTTCTTTTGTTTTCGCTATTATTTCTTGAGATACACAGAGTGTATGCGCAGGGTGCAAACCTGTATATAAAGACGCGACCGCTCACCTCCCTTAGAAGAACTAAAGACAAGAATCTCTACCAATATACCTTTGTAACTGATACTGGCTAGCTTAATGTGCCTGTAATCCAATTTTAGTATCGCGACCATATCAGCTATGTTGTATATTAGGAAAGGACTGTTTACAAAATTAAAAATTGAAGAGTTTGTGAGCCCGGCGTATTCATAGCTATAAGATATACATCGACACGAGGTTCTCATATAGTGACTCAAATTTCGCATGAAACATTCTAAGTTCAACAATTTGTCTCATCCCACTAATTGCATGATTCTGACGATTGAAATGTGTTACGGGTAACCAACACTGAGCACAGTAGAGTAAGGATAAGCGTCTTAGTGTTTCATCCTCCGTCTCCGTTACAACTCCGGTCATTGAAATTTCCTTCCTAATCGGGAACGTCTCAACACCAGAGAAACTATCACCACTTTTCGGGTCCAGCACCCTCCCCCTTGGGGGGTGCTGGCCATCACTTTTATCACTTTCTTGCCTTTGGGCATCATCTTTACTGTTTTCTCCTGAGGTCTACCCTCAAGACCGCTCCTCCTACCCCATCTCAACATCTCAGGATGTTGTTTTATCGCACTTCCCCGCTTTTGTTTGGCACCTCGCTTAACATTTGCACGGTCGGGTATACCCATTCTTGTTTCTTCAGACGGCTGGGAATATAGTTTGCGGTAAGCGGAAACCTGGGAATCCCCTCAGGGGTTTTTCCAACAGGCCACGGTCGAT
>QLOI01003554.1:0-30930 GCA_003313605.1 Tuber umbilicatum | reverse complement strand
AAGCTTCGGTACGGCCGCATCCTTGGGATCCATCTTCCCACAGGGAGCCCCCGTTACAATCGACTACCCCCTCCCCCCCTTAATAAGGTTCAGAAACTCCTTGGTGCTGTTCTTAGAGGAGTACCTTAACCGGCACCAATCGTTTCGAAACACGGCATACCTAGCAGTCAAGCAAGCACCGATGAGACAACACCATACAGCGAAAAAACGAAGAAGGCACCATACCCCGATAAAGATTGGCGAATACCATATGGTACAAGCCGACCAACTAGCTACAACCTCTGGAAGAAGCAAGAAGCTACAACCGTGCTGGAGTGGACCTTTCAAGCTATTACAATACGACGATTTCACGGTGAACTACACAGTAGCGATTGGGTCACAACAGTTCAGAAAAGAGACAAGGACTTACCACTGCTCAGTGGTGAAGAGATACCACTCCGATGACGACAACCGGTTTCCTGGAAGAGCCCATCCTCGCCCAACACCCATCCTTGTACACGATAAGAAGGAATGGGAGGTGAAATAGATCAAGTGTAACCGTTATAGGTTACTATTGTTTTAAGGCCTACAGATTGTTAAGGCAAAAGGACCAGGCTAACGGGCCTGGTGAGGAATTTGTTTTATGTAAATTGTTTAAGGCATCGATTGATGCCTTGTTATTTGATTTTGTTATAAGGCTCCTGGATAGCAGTTAAAGTATTTAAAGACTGCGATCCTCAAGGACTTAGAGGAGCAGACATCGACTGAGATAGTTCAAATATACTTAGTAGAGCAGTTACTTCAGTTCAGTTCGCAATTCCCCAACAGCTAGCAAGCCCGGGACTTTGGCAAGCTGGCGATATAGTAATTGATACCTACAGCTCAACACTCTATCGACGCCTCCGTTAACTATACCTCACTTAAAGTCCAGCTCTTTGGGATCTGAGCATAGCTATCATTAACCCACACTGCGGCGCTCCCTAACCTGTGTTCTTACAACACTAGGGGACGCGTTACATTTTTTTTACTTCAACAAGTCAGTTGAATAAAAGAAGTGTAGGGCAGAGGAATGTACCCTCAGGCCTACCAATCACCCAAAATAGACGACAGTGTGACCACACGGTCTGGCAGAAGAATCCCCAGAGAGGGGCTTGGGCAAAGCAGCAAGCGCAGCAAAGAACAAGATACTACCGAGACTTCAACCAAAGAAGAATCTGGTTCAGCAGAGGAACTGCTTGAAGGAAACACAGGTAGTTCAGAGAGCTCTAGTGACTCGGACAGCATGTCAGGGACGGGCACTGGAAGAGGTAAGGCACCGGAAGACCCTGGAAAGGGGGCCGACGATGCCTTAGCAACAAATACGGCGAAACTCAGTATTAAAATCCCAACACCAAAGCGATTCATAGGCGAAGGGAAAGACCTAGAACCTGAATCCTTCGATCGATGTTATAAAGCCACACAGCTGTTCCTAAGGCTAAATGGAATCAACTCCAATGAGCCCGGGAATGGAAACTACTGGATCTTATATACTGAAGGACGGGCAAACGAAGCAGCCTTTCAGGCAGCAGAACACTGCGGTCAGAACATTACAATAAACCAACTTGTTGATTGGTTAAGAAAGCGATTCCAATCATCCAGACAAAAGGACATGTTGTATGACAAGTTCCATGAGGTAGAACAGGTGGTGAATGGAGAAGTACTACCTATATCCGCTGTTGTTACAGACCTCATGATGTACCGTTCAAGTCTACCAGAGGACACGATATCAGATTATGCCTTTTTACAGAAATTCTTCAAATGCATGCACACAAGGCTTAGACAGGTGGCAGAGCCCTGGTTTGACGAAGACGAAATGATCCCATCTGTAACCGGTACGGGTACTTGGTTATATTTAGTTTGTTTTACTTGTTGTTTTAAGTATCGTTTGATACTTAGTTTGTTTTACTTGTTGTTTTAAGTATCGTTTGATACTTAGTTTGTTTTACTTGTTGTTTTAAGTATCGGTTGATACTTTGTATGTTTTATGTTTTGTTTCAAGTATCGTTTGATACTTAGTTTAGTTTATGCTCAATGAGCAAGGAAACATGTATTTAAACACTGAGCAAGTCTGGCTTTGGAAGAGCAGACTTCGACAGATAGTATTCAGAATATACTCGGTTGAACAGTTACTTCTTTATTGCGATCTTAAAGACTCTATCTAGTTTACAACCACCTTGAAGCCTCCGTTAGGCGCTCCCTATAGCTACTCTTTGATTACCTTGGCCGCCTACCGAGAACCCTATCGAACACCTGACTGAGCCCCGGCCCAGACAGGTTACACCATCCCTCATTGCTTATTGTGAAAAACAGGACAACATCCTTCGAGAAACAGGAGCCTATAGGAATGTCAGTTCAAAGCAGCACTCGGAGAAACGAAACAAAGATGCCGGTTCCAAGAAGAACTTCACGGGCAAGAACTCCTGGAAACAAGATGATAAAACCCGGGAGAAGAAGAAGGACTCTCAGGACACCAAGAAAAAGAAGGGAGCATGCTTCAACTGTGGAAACACAAGACACATAGCACGAAGTTGTCCCGACAAAAAGGATAAGAACAAGAAGAAGCCGATCAAAAAGGAAGCCTCTGTAAACAGAACCGAGAAAGCCAGTGACACAGAGGACGTCTACGTCAACTCTGTGGAAATAGAATCGTTTGCAGCAGCAAGATATACCACACCTAAGGGAGTTTCACCCTTTTCTGCACTTGAAGGAACTATAAAGATTAACGGGAAGGACGCAAGAGTACTTTTTGATACCGGCGCACTCGGAGCTGATATACTCAGCACTGCATTTGTTACAACCCATGGCATACCATGTCAGGAACAGGATACTCCTACTACCATCCATATGGCAATGAAAGGATCACGATCAACGGCAATAACAGAATGTCATGTGGATATCACCATTGGAAGCATGCGCACAACATCAAACCCAATAATGTTAGGAAACCTAGCATAATACGATGCACTTATAGGAATGCCATTGCTTTCACGGAATAACGCTACCATTGGTTGTGGAAAGTTGTCCATACACTTTCCGGACCATAAGGTCCAAGTATATTGCAAACCGATAAGCTCAATGGTTCGAACGGCGGTAATCAGTACAGAAAACATCATGGATCAATACTCAAAGGTTTTCCCAGAGAAAATCCCAGAAAGATTACCACCGATAAGGAAGATAAACCATCGAATCCGATTGAAGAACTCTGCCGATCAGAAAACTCTACTAACCTACTCAGTACCTGAGAAATACGAGATTAGATGAAAAGATTACATTGACCAAAAACCCAGAGAAGGAGTTATTGAAAGAGCAGAGGTACCAGGAGTGGCACCAATGTTTGTATCGGTACAAGGAAAGACCGACGGAAGAATAAGGCCATTGGTAGACCTATCAGCAAGGAACGAAGTTACCAAAAAGGACGATGAACCGATTCCAAACCAGAGAAGACTACTGAACACTCTAGGAAGAGCGCGGTACAGAAGCAAGATAGACTTAAGCGACGCCTATTTTCAAACCATGGTTGATCCTGAAGATGAGAAATACAACAGTTTTAAGAAACCGTTTGGCAGGTTCATTAGCAAAGTCATGCTCCAGGGAGACATGAATGCACCTGGAACATTTATGAGAATAATGTCAGATTTGTTTGCTGACTTCTTAGGAGAATTCCTATGGGTGTATATCGAAGATATCCTAATATTCTCAGATACAGAAGAGTATCACCTGCGACACATAAAGGCAGTATGTGACAAGCTACAAGAGGCGGAATTCTTGGCTAGTAGGAAGAAATCGGATTTCGTTGCAAAGTAACTACGAGTCTTAGGACACCTGATAAACGACGAGGGACTACATCCCTCTCCAGAAAAGATACAGAAAATAGAGGAATGGACAACACACAAGGATCAGAAACAACTACGCGAGTTTCTGGGCCTGGTAAATTATATTAGCCAGTTCCTACCGCATATTGCAACCATTACAGCACCACATACAGACTTAACCGGTAAAGGAGAATGGGACTGGACAACGACGAATGATCAGAGTATGAAGACTGTGATGGAAACAGTTAGAAACCACGAGGTCATGAAGCCGATAAATCATAAATCCGGCCAGGCTATATGGTTGATAACTGATGCATCAGATTCTGGAGTAGGAGGGTGGGTAGGACAAGGCGATACAGCAGAAACTGCAAGGCCGGCAGCCCTACACAGCATGAAATTCACAAACTCTCTGATGAACTATGGAACAACGGATAAGGGGGCGCTAGCCATTATTGATGCACTGGAGGCATTTAATCATATATTAGTAGGCCACGATTTTACGATCATTACAGACCATCAGCCTCTAGTATACCTTAGGACTACCAAGAACCCCTCCCGGAAACAACTCCGTTGGAGAACCCACCTAGGACGATACAATGCGAAGATCTGTTACAGACCTGGGAAAGGAAACTATTTAGCTGACGCCCTTTCCCGCCTTTATGAGAGTTTTGATCCCAAACCAAACTACGCAACAGATCCTACAGGCGAAGACGATTCTAGCAATAGCAATACTCAACAAATCGAAGCAAACATGTCCCGATTCGAACCCCTTTACATCAATGACGATCACTCATCTGGTTCTGACTGTACAATCAGAAAATGGAACAGTTGGGAGGATGAAGTGGACCTTGTACCAAGCAGCGACGAAGAACTCAGCCATGCAGTCCTTCACTGGACGGCATGTCATGATGAATCATGTACCATTCATGAAGAAGAGAAACTCATTGACCGCGATATCATACCCAGAGTTACTATCAAAACAGCACTAGATAGTACGGCTCTTGTTCAACAACCGAGACTTGACATGAGTGGAATAAAGAGACGACTAGCCACGGCGTTAGGATGCTCTGCCGTCGACTTCACAACCTGTGAAGAGGATGATTGTCCGGTACACCATCCAGGGTACAACACCAAACGACCCCTCTATTCAGCAGCAGCTACAACAGAACAATGACCTATACCTGTGATATCCCCTCCTACCCTCAGACGAGAAAGCAGACGCCTATATGAAGTGTTTGATGAAGACGAAGCAGAAACCCAAATATCAAGCTTTGATCTGGTCGAGGATGAACGGGACATCACCCAGGTAGTGGCAGAGATGAGTGATCTCTGGAGAAGGCAGATGATAGAGGCATACAGAAAGGATGAGCTTTACAAGCTCTATACCGAAACCCAAAAGACTGCAGGAAGGAATCGTTTTCCTCATTATAAGATAAGAGATGGATTGCTATTTGCTACCACAAGATACTGGCTTGATTGCCTGTACATTCCACACGGGCACGGAGTGAATGGATCAACGCTCCAGGAACTGGTCATTGCAGAAATCCATGGAAAGGGACATCACAGCGCTGAACGAAACCTTCGCTACGCCACAGAATACTTGTTCTGGCCTGAAATGCGAAAGGACTTCCGCAACTACGTCCGCCGATGTGAACTTTGTCAAAGGAATAAGGAACGCAACTCACGACCTGAGGGAGACGCCCAGGAGATGCCGGTACCCTCCGAAATTTTTACCTCTTATGCTATCGACTTTGCGGGACCTTTCGACAAGTCTGGAAACAACAAATATGATATGGTTATTGTTGTTGTTGACCGAGCTATCGGATTTACCTGGTTTATTCCAACGCATTCCAATACCCAGGCAGAGGAAACCATAATCCTACTTCAACACCATGTCTTTACACCTCACGGGGTACCAACATCTATCGTTAGTGATGCTGACCCTAAATTCACATCACGATTCTGGTCACAAAGTATGTGGTCAATGGGAATAGAACATATTAAGGCAACGCCCGGCCATCATGAAACAAATGGTCAAGTGGAAAAGAAGATCAGACAACTCAAAACGGCACTCCGGAACTTGGTCAACAAGCGGCAGAATAATTGGATATTAGCATTACCAGAACTGGCAGCCTACGAGAATGCAGGACACTCTAGCGTCTTGAATATGCCTCCTTATAAGGCGGTATATGGATGAGACTATCCTTTGCTAGCAACTATCAGAGTCCGGAATACGATGGTCCCCGCCTCTGACGATTACCTAAATCGTCACCAAGAACTTAGAAATACGGCATATCAAGAGATCAAAGCAGCACGATTCCGGAGCACCAGAGTAGCGGCAAAAAGAAGAAAGACCCATAAACCAATTCCGGTTGGAGGACGATCGATGGTCTTTGGAGATCAGTTTGCAACGGAGTCTGGAAGGAGCAAGAAGCTAGAACCTCGCTGGCGAGGACCGTTTGAGGTACTAGAATACGACGAGCATACACAGAATTACAATGTGAAAATGGACGCAAAGATATACCGACGGAAAGAGGCAGTCTTCCACTGCTCAGTGGTTAAGAGAGTCGAAGAGAATGACGATAATCGATTCCCAGGAAGAACCTATGCAAAACCAGCACCTATCTTGATCGAAGAAATCCAGGAATGGGAAGTGGAGGAGGTGTTGGATCACCACCAGCGTTATGGAATTGAGCAGTTCCTAGTGAAATGGAAAGGCTACCCTGGCTCAGAGAACAGCTGGGAACCGGTGGATGGACTAGAAAATGCAATGGAGTTGGTACAGGCTTGGTGGACGGACAACTGTCCAGGAGACGAATTCCTGATCATCGTTGGCTTTACCGATACCACATTCATGCCCACGATCCCGGACAGAGGAGAATTCTATGACGCTGGTAGTATTGATAGTGGGTTTTGGGAACCCTACTTTGAGAGCGATTATGACGACTCTGGGATATCTGATGATGATGGAGAACAGATTCGCTCTTGGGTGTGAAGGGGATTGGTTATTTGTTTTTGTGGTATGAAATTGTGATTTTGTTTTGGGGATGTAACCGTTATAGGTTACTATTGTTTTAAGGCCTACAGATTGTTTTAAGGCCTACAGATTGTTAAGGCAAAAGGACCAGGCTAACAGGCCTAGTGAGGAATTTGTTTTATGTAAATTGTTTAAGGCATCGATTGATGCCTTGTTATTGGATTTTGTTATAAGGCTACTGGATAGCCGTTAAAGTATTTAAAGACTGCGATCCTCAAGGACTTAGAGGAGCAGACATCGACTGAGATAGTTCAAATATACTTAGTTGAGCAGTTACTTCAGTTCAGTTCGCAATTCCCCAACAGTTTGCAAGCCCGGGACTTTGGCAAGCTGGCGATATAGTAATTGATACCTACTGCTCAACACTCTATCGAAGCCTCCGTTAACTATACCTTACTTAAAGTCCCGCTCTTTGGGATCTGAGCATAGCTATCATTAACCCACACCGCAGCGCTCCCTAACCAGTGTTCTTACAACACTAGGGGACGCGTTACAGTTAGGCGTCTGCTTTCTTCTCTTGCTTGGGGCAGTCTGGGGCCTTTCATGATGCCTGAGTGTGCGGTTAGTCCCATACCAAAGGGACTTGGGGTGATGGTTTTTTCCTAGGAGGCGGGGAAGAATGGTTTCTTTCAGTACGCCATACCGCGAGGTCCATGCGCATTGTTCTGTACCATAATCTGCAACATTAAATGAAGGAAAAAAAATAAATAAATACAGAAATCCTTCCCATTTGCGGACCAGATTACAGTATTAGGACACATTATCAACGATGCGGAAATCAGAGCAATGCCAGAGAAACTAGCCAAGATAGAGGAATTGGACACATCTAAGACTAAAACACAGTTACAACGATTCCTAGGACTAGTAAACTACATCGCCCACTTCCTACCACACCATGCTTCCATTACCGCCCTCCTTACTGACTTAACAGTGGATGCGTAATTTGTCTGGACAGCTACCCAGGACCAAGAATTTGCGAATACAATGGCACTTATTTAACAAAGCCAGGTATTGAGACAGATCTGCGATGGCTGCAAGGAACTGATTTCGTTATTTACGAATACAAGCGATATTGTACATGGATCCAGGATCGGCCATGGTCCTACAACTGAAACAGTGAGACCTGCAGCATTACACAGTAGGAAGTTCAGGAAAGCTCAACACAATTATAGCACAAGGGACAAGGAAGCAATAGTAATCATGGACGCATTAAGAACCTTTGCTCAAATACGCCGTGGATGGAAATTCACTATTGTCACGGACCACCAACCTCTAATGTACCTATAGAATGCAACAAACCCCTGCAGAAATGAAATGCGATGGAAGATGGAAGTAGCGAAATACAGGACAGAAATCATTTATAAACCAGGAGCCAACAACTAGCTAGGAGATGCAATCCCCAGATTCTATGAAGGACAAGAGACAGTAGAATCCTCAAGCCTCACAGATATAAGCGATGAAGATAGGATACTTATTGCCTACTTTTCTAACCTTTTTTAAACATGGCTACCGAAGAACGCTATGATCCCATGGGAGGCCACTCGGGATGCGGCTATGAAATGCTCTATAAGCCAAGGAAGATTAACAATCAACAAAGGATTAGAGGAGAAGGATGACTTTTAAATAAAGGAAGAAAATTCTTGTAGGGACTCAGTTTCGATATTGTGCACACCCCCAGAGGACCGAGAACATGCAGACCTTCACGAATGTAACGGGGGCTCCCTATGGGAAGATGGATCCCAAGGATGCAAGTTCCACAATCCACTATCGCTCGCAAACTCGCAATGAAAGAGAGTGCCCGATAGCTCAACGCCGGTTTCACCTTTGAACCAAAGTCCCACCGCATGAAAGCAAAAAATTGTGAAAAAGAGGAAAGAAGATGGAAGACCCATTCTCAAAAGACTTAAAAACGATATGTGAGAAAGCTAAAAGGACATAAAGCATTAGAGAATGTTTGGTAGTGGTTCGTAATTCTTGAATTCGCATACAAATTAAATCTGGCGGTGAGTAGACGTGCTGCAAGATTCGCTACTGTACTAGTACAGTTCACTGTTGCACAACCGGCAGGAACCTTAACAAGGTTTGAAACAGTCAAATTCGCCGCCAAGGGGCTGAGTGACTTGTCCACGGTTTTAATTGAGCTCTCATTGGTAGAAGTAAAAACCCTGCAGGTGGCCGAGTTACAGTGCTTGACCGCGATGGCGAAGTGGCGAAGTCACTCATGACAACGGATTTGACCGTTTCGGACCCCCAATGGGTACTGTAGTCTGCGGTGGCATCGCCCTCATCGAACATACAGCTTGTTTTGTCATTCCATCGGTTCAAACCAACCGCTATCCTAACCGAGAGTCCAGACAATTTTCTCATTCCAACCGCCTGTGGAGCTGTATGTACTCGTGTAGTATGGCACTTGGTCTTTCTGTTTGCTTTCTCTCAAAGTCGACTCGGACTCATCTATATAATAAAACATCATGGTAGGAACTTCTATTATGGATCACGTGATAAGATGCCTTTTACCGTACGAAACGTTTTATAATGATACCTGGGGTTTGCTCTACGTGGGTCTGAGAACTAGGGGTTGAGGGGGCTTAGTCAAAGTTTAGTGGATATATGAAATTACATAAGTTCGGGGGCAGTTTTCACAACGGCCCAACGGAGAGACTGCCAAGAAGACAGGACTACACGAGCACTAGGCTACGGTTTACATTCCGTGAATCGTGTTATTAAGATTGTCTACTGGCACAGACCTCGTGAGTTAAAATTTACTAGCGAACGAGGAATTACCGGTACGCTTTCCAATGGCAGCGAACAAACCCTACTGGCTATCCCAGGTTGTAGCAAGCCAAGCGGGCTTCCCCAATATGTTTCCCGGGCGGCCCTGTAGGGACCCACATTCGAAGATCTTATATATAGTTCGCAGTGGGACCGGTCGGCATCCCCTCCTCCTACTGCTTGCATAATCCCAGGGCAAAATCCTCTGCAAGGGCCGGACAGACCACAAGCCCTCCTACCCTAGGACGCACGGGCTGTACGCCCGCCAGCACTGGAACTTTGAGGTCCCCGTGAAAACAATAGCTCACCCCCGGACCAATTCTATAGGGATGCTTCCGCGAAGCCTGCCCTACCGTATTCCTCGAATAAGTCCCGGTAAAGGTGAAAAGTGACTAAATCACAAAGGAGGTACCGGTACCACAGACGACCTTCCCGCTGTCGAGTCTTAGCCCAACCAGGAGGTCCCGCCCCCCTTTTTCCCTTCTCCCCTTCCGCTCCAACCGGCCGAGCGTAAGGGTTTGGACTATCGTAGAGGAAGATTAGATGGCTATCGGACGTTCTGTCCCGGTGGGGTGGACGGCAACCAAGCGTAATAGCATACGATATAACCAAAGTAGCCCAATGCGATACTGTACGGTAACTTACCGTGAACTTAGAGAACTCCGTTAATCAGACCGGTATATAAAAACACTCCTAATGCCAACCGAGATGTAGGAGGGAGGGCTTACATATGGCACATTGAGGAGGAAAGGAAAACCCGGTTTGGGTTTTCGGGTGCACGATGCCCCCTGGGCATTGCGGATAGGAATTAGCTGGTTCAACCTGGTTTCCTCCCAGTAGCGCCCGCCTGTACTCGAGTACACAATTTCATTCATGATAATAAAGAAAATTCAAATGGGGCGATATGATATCCGTAAAAGGAAACCCAAAGTTAGTACCGTCCGATTACCGTCGGCCACCGTCGGACGGCGCTTCTGGTCTACTGGTAGATGTCGTCCTGGAATTGGACTGGAGATCGGTAGCGCTGATTGGGAGCAATGATGAGTGGAGACATCGGGGGACCACCGACTATGCTAGGTGGGTCATGAGGTGCACACAGCTGTAAAGTGGTTAGCTTTCCCATTCGCATTTCTCTGTTGGTTTGGTTACCCAAGACATGCCTGCTAATGGAGTGACGCTGGCGAATATTAGAGTGGAATGAGAAATGCTTCACAGTAGGAAAGTTTGTGTCATTGCGTATTCTTCGCTTCTGCCCGGCGTTGCCCCAGGCACGACTGCCAAGGCTTCTGGCTTCTAACTCCTAATTTCTGTTTTTGCACGGGGTGCCGTCACTGCGAGTTATGCGTTATTGGTAGTTGACATAGTTCCAATCAAGAGTCGCGCACCTTCTTCCACCACGCGAATCATAGTACTATTAAGTCAGAAATATGTTTAATGGCATCCTTCTATTAAGGAGTTATAGGCCTTACTGGCTATTCGCAACTACAAACCCAGCAGAACCCCCCAACATGCTTCCAAGGCGGTCCTGTGAGGCCCGCATTCTAAGAGCTTATACAACCCATAGTGGGACCCGTTGTCTTCCCCGTCCTTCTACCAAAAATCCCTACCCAAAATCCCCGCCGTGACTGGAAAGACTACAACTAGTTCGCCCTCGCCCTGCTTCAAGAGAGACGGGATGCCCGATCGCGAACCGCTAAATTATCCCAATCCCGGGCTAATTCCGCAGGGACGCTTCCACAAAGCCTACTCGAGTGCCGTATTCTTCGAATGAGGCTTCGTAAAAGTGAAACCATAGACGACATTGCCGTTGGCGGTTCGGCCCAACCGGGAGGTTTTGTTCTCTTTTTTTCTCTTCCCGGCGGGTGCAGGTGTGCGGGAATGAAGAAAAGATCTGATTAGATGAGTTATCGGATGATCAGATGCTCTCTCTATATCCCGTGGAAAATCTTTCATATTGTCTGAACAACCCGACCCAGCTCCATCCCCAACACAGTTCTACATATAAGTGTGCCAAACTGTTTGTAGCCCGCGAGCAATGCACCTTGAAACAAAAATATTAAAAATTGTTATCCCTCCGTAATATTGCGACTTGATGCAACACACGAGTGGCCATGGTCTATCACTCGCCTGAGAGAAACATAAGGATGACAAGCCCTCATAGCATAGCATTCAATACGACCCAGCGCGCTACAGTATGATTACTTGCCGTAAACTCACTGGATACCGTTTACCGGACTGGTATAAAAAATACCTTAGATCTGAAAGGAGATGTAACTTAGGAACGGCAGGAGGGAGCGAGGGTTTGCAGTGGGCACAGAGAGGCGGAGGAAAAACCCCAGTTTAGGTTCTTAAATGCACACCGACGCCCCGGGATCGTGGATGAGAATACCTTAAGTCCAGCTTGTCTCTTCAGTAGTAGCATTCCCTTGTAAACGATCCTACATACACAACTAGCCCCCATCTTTAGCCTTTGTCTCGAAATACCCCGGTATTTCCAGTTTGGCTATGTAAAACCCACTTGTTACTCGGGGGCCCGACTAACTAGCGCTTCCCGCGATATAAACTCCCACGGCAAAAGGCGTCATTGATAAGCGTCAAATTTTATAGTGCGAGATATGGGTTTCCGGTATTGTGTCATTGCTAAAATCCACGGCACATACAAGCAGTTTCAATCCCACATGTACTGTGCCGGTTATTCGAAGACTAGCGGGAGTCAAGGTTTGAGCTGTAAATGCGTATCGTGTGATTAAGGGCATCGCAACGTCTGGCCGATGTTGTGCATAGTACTGTACTCGAGAGTGGTCGTAGTGGGTATGGCGGTGGGTTTGGTGTTGGAATAAGATCTTAACGTAGTTTCCCCCAGGGTACCGTTTCTGTAGGGATTCTGTTACAAAAAGGAAAGCTCGGCAGTGATTTCCCAGTAGCAGAAATTTACGAAGTCTGCGAGGGAGGGGGTAGGAGGGGGGTAGGTTTATGGGCGAGGATACTATGTGTTAATTGTGATGTTCCGAAAAAGATGGCTGGAGGAAAAAGGTATGATGTCTTCGGTATCACGAAGGAGGAATGTTTGTCTCTCAATATAGTATTTAGGTGGGTGGAGGAAAATAGGTGGTGGAAAGAAAAAAGAAAAGGGGGGGGGGGGAGAGAAGAAGCGGACAAAGCTCAATGGGTCGCCCGCTATAAAATTTTCTCCGCGGGTTCCTGCGGTAGGCCGCCCGGGTTCGCATGCATAGTGTGTGTGCCAATATCTAATTTATGACATATTATATAAGGGGCGGGTGGAAACTTCCTATATATTATAAACAATGCCGACCAAACTATGCAATGAAACAAATAAACACAAAGTCAATAATTGGCAGACATGGAACAAATTAGCTCAAAGAGCATGAGAAGTAAGAGGTAAACCAAAGCAGTGCATATGTAGGGAGAAGGTGTAGTAAAGTACCAATAGACCTCGGATATATAAAAGTTTGGTCAAATAGCAGCGAGAAAATCCGACAACAAGAAATGCGAATGGGAGTAGATTAACCTGGGGGGACCGAGGAGGTGACGAGACATGGAAAGCAAATAACACAAATGTTTGGCATCTGCAGTGGCTTGTCAATCCACATATAAAGAACTGTTTGTGGCAAGCTTGGGATTTTTTCCGTCTGGTTTCCCTGATGGGAAGGGACGTCTGGTGGATGGAGGGGTAAGTACCGACCATTGCCTTTGGGTGTCAAAACATGCGGGCCCTTTTGGGAAGGGGCTCTGCTAGCTGGGGCGGCTCGGGGGAGAAAGGTTTCCTTGGTTGGAGGGCTGCAACACATCCGGGAATCGAATCCATCCGTTTGTGCAGTAACTCTACAATTTTCTCATGCTCATTGCTAGAAGTCCACGAGAAAAGTGTTCCGCCATACTTGGTATCCGGATTGACCCCGTGCCATTCTAGCAGCATCCTCATGGCCACCTCATGCCCATTCTCGGCAGCCCACAAGAGTGGTGTTTGGCCACACAAGGTATCAGCTATGTTCGGATTGATGTCATTCCGTTTTAGCAGCATCCCCACGACTCCCTCATGCCCATTCTTGGCAGCCCACAAGAGTGGTGTTCGGCCATACTCGATGTCAGCTGTGTTCGGATTGACGTCGTTCCGTTCCAGCAGCATCTTTACGACCTCCTCGTGTCCATTCTCGGCGGCCCGCGAAAGTGGTGTTCGGAAATACCAGGTGTCTGCTGTGTCGGGATTGACGTCCCTCCGTTCCAGCAGTATCCTCACGACCCCTCCATGCCCCATCCTAGCAGCCCAGGCGATTGCTGTGTTACCCTTGAAATCTGTTGCTTGGGCGTCCCATTTATTCATCTTCAGTAAAGCAACCGCGATCTCCACACACCCAAGGTATGCGGCACCGTGAAGCCCTGTAAATCCTCTAGGGTTCCCTTCCCCATCAAAAGGCGCGTCCCAAACGTCCAGTCCATGCAACAGCATAAACTTCGAAGCTACGTGGTTACCGTATCCATCGAGTAGTTTCAAGGCGTGGCATTTCACGATTTCAGTGGTTTCCCGCGTAGCATGTGTACCCCAATGACAAGAAGCATATTCGGTAAAAGGGGCAGTTGGTGGGGCGGAACTAAGAGTGGTCGAAAAGCCCCTGACATGCTGGAAATTGAGGTAGGTCAAACAGACCTCCGCGATCATTGCGTGGGGCTGAGTGAACAAGTTGGGATTGTGGGAGAGGTACTCTTGTAGGGTATAGTGAACAAGGCGGACCGTAGACGAGGACTTCTCGACAGTGATGAGCCCCAGGGTGCATGCTAGCAGAGTTTCTATTGCGGGAATGTTCTGAATATTCAAGTCGACAGATCCTTCTTCCACCCCAAGGGCGTGGCATAACTCGTCGACATGTAATGGTCGCTCTGAATGCGACACCCACATAAGAACCTTCATGCCGAGTTTTGATCTACTTCCTCGCTGCGCCTTCACTCGCGATAAGGTTACCGCATAAGCATCGCCCAGACCCCCCCCTCTGGTCATTTCGTCAAGTTTTTTCCTTCTCTGATAGAGAGTAATCTCGTCCAAGATTGCATCAATGTTTAGAGACACTAGAAGAAATCTAGGCTTCGATGTTAGCGAATAACAGGACACGCTTGTATTGGGAATGTGCATGATATTCTTCCTCACATTTCCGAGATCTTCTCCGGAATGATCCTCATAATATCTGCCCGCAAATTGTCGTCCATTGCACTAGGATCGGTGTCACCGTCCAGTTTCATCTTCAGATAGTTCTTAATATCCGCCTGGGTGGGGCCAATAGGTATCCTAACCGCCTTGTCAAAACATTTCACGATTTCGTCGTCAATATGGGGCCTCCCGGTAAGAAATACCCTCGTGTTCGGCGATACTCGAACGATTTCTCGCAGTGACTCAAGGAGCTCCCGTCGGTGCTTTGGCGTAGATTCGTCTAAAGCATCGATACATATAAACACCCGCGGTAGCGACGAAATAGTCTTCTTCAGAATTTCTACCAGATCAGGGAGCCGGAGACATCGGCCGCCAAACTCTTTTCTGGCATTCTGAAAAGCCTCCCGTATATTCTCCGGGATTCCTCCTCTGCAGGCAAGTTGCTTGAGCATGGCGCCTAACACATTTGGGGTGGACTGTTCCTGTTGCGCAAGGAAATCGCAGTAGAGTCCAACCACAACCACCCCCTCCCCCGCAGCCCGATCACACAGGCTATCAATCACCAGGGAGCTGTTATTTGCTGATCGTCAGTGACATCTACGTAGTCTATCTCCAAACAAGAAGCCTTCCTACCTAAGATATGTCTTCCCCACCCCTGGGTTCCCGTAACAGAATATCACCGGCTCAACGCAGCCGTCTTCCGTATTACTCCATTTTCTAAACTCGTTCGTTTCTAGGACCCAGTTTCCCACGCCGTCGAGTCGGTCGATTCGCAAGCCTTGATGCCGTTGTTGTGGTTCAAGTGGTGATAGCCACCGCAGGATTTGACGCCCCTCGGCATCTATTTCTGTAATGAAGTTGACAATACTCGTATTGAATGAGTTAATATTACCGGTGACTTGGTGATTCCCCGACGCCATCTGCGCTATCCTCTATTCAAGTTACCAGGTTTCCCTTTTTTGTGGGATAGAGAGGGATCGTGTGGAATGGGAACCTGACTTTTCTCGAAGTTCAGGGAATCACAAGGAGCTGAAGAGAGGGGGACTGTAGCATCAGGTTTTGGCGTTACACAAACATGTGCAGTCCCAATCAATATCAATTCCAGTATGATTAATTTAGAATGCTCTAGAAGAACGTCAGTCCTCTTACCGAATCTTCCAGTAGGACGTCCTTGGGCCTCCAAGCGAAAAAATGGTTAAATAGCACCAAATGCTTCAATGAATAACTGCCGTTTACTTGCTCTGCATCCAGCGCTTGCAATCCATAGTGCCGTAGCATACCGTATCTACCGTCCACAATACGGTGCTTGTAAAACAACACACTTGTCGTGTTATCAGAAAGCAATTGCGAATACACAGACATTTCGATAAATTTGGAATTCTGCTTCCCTTCCCCATCAAAGACGTGCGCGCCTAAGCCCACACACGCGGTTTGCAATGCTACGGCATTATGCTCGTCCGGATCACAATCCGCTCCCGTCATCCCATTGGTTCAAACAACCCACCGGGCTAACCAGAGCCCGAGCGGTATTCTCACGCTGAGTGCTTGTAGAACGGCAGACGCATCGCCGTACTTGTCGGTTGCCTACAGAGAGACGGTCAGGAAGACCGGACCGTACAGAACCACGGTTTACGGTCGGTCTAAGTCTTATGGCCTTGGAGGGTGGTAGTTTTTGGCAAGGATCATGGATGACAAGGCGACATTACCTTGCGGCCCCAGTACCCGGTACTCGGTACTGACGATAGGAGCATGGATCTCCTGCCAAGCACTGTGGGAACTAGTCTAGATCTGTGGGAATATGCGGAGGACTATGTGGGCCTGCGGCGCCAATCTTTAAGCGAATTGGAATCAACGACGAATGGGTACACCGGGGGACCACCGACTCACGAGCAGTCCCGCAGACCACGACACGCACACAGGCGCACGGTACAGTATTCGAGTACCGGTACTCGAGTGCAGTGCTCGGGTAGAGTGATTAGATTTTTTTTTCACATCACCCGTTGCTTTGGTTACCCAAGGCATGCCTGCTAATGAAAACCAAGAGTTACATACCTTCTTTCATCACGTGAATCATGTTATTAATGGCACCCCTCTTGTGAGGGGTCGCTGGTGAACGTGCACCTATACTTTCCAAAAGTAGCGCACAAGCCCCACTGGCCATTCCCGGTTGCGGCAAGCCCAGCAGACTCCCCCGTGTGAGGCCTCGCATTGGGTGATCTTATATAATTCGTTGTGGGATCCGGCGTCTTCCCCGCTCTTCCGCCCAAACCCCTAGACAAATCTCTGCTAGGGCTAGCTAGACCACGGTTAGTAGTTTGTCCTCGTCTTGCCTTGAAACGGACGGGCTGCGCGGTCGCGAACACCAAAATTTCGAGGTCGCCGCAAAAACCATGCCCCCCCCCCCCGACCGATTTTGCGGAGATGCTAAAATTTTTATTTGATTGTTCGCCAACTTGAAACAACCGAGTGATTGTCTGTGACTGAAACGGCGACCCTTTAGGTACGCGAAAACTCTGCAAGACTAATTTAATATCACATATTCGGCACCCGCCAGGGAGCACTCCTACCAGGCTCTCTCTACCCTACAGCATTATAATCCAGACATAAGCCAAGCCATCTGTCCGCCTGTCCCGTAGTACATCTGGAGAGTACAGTACCATCCAAACGCTGCGTGAAAAATGCGAGCAGCGTACCAGGACACGGACGATCTCTTGAAAAAAAAAACATAGGCAGACCGACCTCGCAACCCTCCTCCACAAAAAAAACCTCAATCAGGCGGTACACGGGCGCAGACTAAGGTGGGGAAGGTAACCCTCCGATTCTAACAACTCTCGACACGATAACACGAACTTAACCTGATGCGTTTAATACAACTAGCTAACGGAAAAGACGGGAGGTTTTTATATCCCAAAAACGAACACATCCTTCAATCCTTTTATTCTTCTAATAGTCACCACACATATCCACTCCGTTCCATTTCCACGCACGCCTCCCGCTCTCCCATTCAGACCCCCATTCTAACAAACGAAAGACAAACTCATCAAAAAAAAAAACTCTCTTGGCTTCCCAGCCTCCGTGCATCTTGCTCTTCTACAAGGGACTCTCCCGCCTACGATCACTAACCTTCTGTGGCCATGACCTTTCCGCTCCAATGACGAACAAGGACGACAAAAAGGCCACGACGAAGGTAACGACAAAAGAGTCACCACGGAGAGCGATAACAAAAGAGCCACCAAGAAAGCGATGATAAAAGGCGACGGTAGCGGTAACGGTAACGGTAGCGATATAAACGGGTGAGGATGTACGAGCGGGCAGCGGTGAACAAAGACGACAAAGAGCGACGACGGAAAGTGACAACGGGTAACGATAGCAAACATGCCGAGCAGCATCTCACGATTTCCAATAGACGCTTCCGCAAAGCCTAACCTTGCCACAGCTACCACACCCTGCTCTCCGAATAAAACTTCGTAAAAGTGAAAAAAAAAAGAAGAGGTTAATTTACAGAAGAGATGTCATAAACGGCAGTTTCCGTTGCCCAAACCGGAGGTTTTTGCTCTCTTTCTCTTTCTCTCCTTTCCGTTCCGACCTGTTCCGGACGCCTCGTTTCGCTGAGCGGAAGGATGCGGGAACGAAGAGAGGATCTGATTAGATATGTTATCGGATGAGCAGATGCCCCATTTTGATAAGAGAAAATGCTATTCGTCGTGCGATCTTGGCGCTAAAAGTCATGCATAACCCTAACATAGCCGAACATCCAGCTATTATATGCAACCGCCTCGCCCCCAGCTCCCTGCAGCCTGTTCGCCATGAATACCGCGGATATGATTCCGCAAGTGCCAAAAGGCCTATATTAAGGACACGGCCCCATGGCGTGAAGCGAAAGATGCTTCTGTCGGACCAAAAAAAAAGCGTGCCTCCTCCCGCACTGGAGAGCCAGTTTATCGCGAGGCTCTTAACCTATCGAGAACGTCTGATGGATTCCGAAGCAGTACTCGAGTACATTGGAGCAAGGGAGTTCTTCCCCGGAACCCGGGCAGGAATACGCTAGGCTATGCACGAGGAAGGAATGAGCTAGAGCTCGTAGATTGGAATCCGCTAATTCACAATATGCCCGATCAGCGCTGGGAATGTGGAAACCGAAATTGCTGGCAGACTTAGTGATAATCACTACGCCACATCTTCTCCCTTCTGTATTCAGGAAAACATCTTTTTGTTTGTAATTTCTGTGAATGGGGGTATTTTGTGGTTGGTGTTGCTATTTCTACTCGTGACTTTTCGCTCCGGGTTCGTACTACGTGAAGTAGGGTTTAGACGAGGATATACTTCGCCACGGGGTGGGGTTTGTTTTGCTACGGTACATGACCCTCCAGCCAAGAGCGAGTTTCATTTCAATCTTTAAAATTCTATAGTACCCGACGGCCTCGATCCCCTTTGACAAAATGGACCCTTCAATTCACCGTATCGATAGGCCTAGAGCACTTAGACAAGGTAATATCAATGGATTAAAGCCCATTTCGGGCTTTTATTAAGACAAATAAAGTCAGAGGAGATCTCCGATATAATATTATTATGTGATGTTAGACCGATAGACAGACATCCTATTCTCGCTCAAAGTAAATTTAGGAAATACACCACTCTATTCCGAAATCGGAGACTGTAAAATCAAAAATTGGACCTTGTGTTATGCCTTTCGGATGGCATTGCACGCCAAAAATCTGTTTTCTTAAATATTATCCCAATGCACGGAAGTATTAAAGGGTAGCAACTAAACCGCCCAGCTTTAGAGTGAGTGGGATATAAGGTAACTTGACTGGTATGAAAAGCTTAGATAGGAAAGGTAGGGTATGCTTCGTTGTTTCTCTGATCGGTCGTGCAGCTAAACTAACGGTAGAGACAGGTGTATAACTAAAACATAAACCAATTATCCTGATCCTTCCATGGATCACCACACCTCTCTCCACTTCTCCACGCTTGTCCTCATTCCCCCGCACACTCCAGTGATCACAAAGGAAAGACATAATAGAAACTTCTCCGTATATCCTTAGCCTGCCATAATGAAAAAATCCTCCGAACCATTCCTGCAGCTTCCACACTCAACGATCTTCTTCTATCAACTCTAGTGACAAGAACCTCTATTTCTTGGAAAAAAAAACTTCTTCATTATCCTCCTCTGCTCTCTCTATCTTATATAGAAGATCTTTCATATTTCCCGAACAACTCGACCCAGCTCCATCCCCAACACAATTCCACGTATAAGTGCGCCAAGCGGTTTGTAGCTTGCGAGCTATACACCCCGAAACAAAAATATCAAAAATTGTTATTCCTCCGTAACATTATAACTTAATGCAACACACGAGCGGTCACGGACCATCACTCGCCTCAGAGAAACACAAGGACGACAAGCCCTCATTGCATAGCATTCAATATGACCCAGCATGCTACGGCATGACTGCTTACCGTAAACTCACCAGGTACCGTTTACCGGACTGGTATAAAAAATACCTTAGATCTGAAAGGGGGTGTAACTCAGGAGGTAGCAGGTGGGGCGGGGGGTTTGCACTGGGCACAGAGAGGGGGAGGAAAAGCCCCAGTTTAGGTTCTTAAATGCACACCGACGCCCCGGGACCGCGGATGAGGATATCCTGACCCAGCCTGTCTTTGCATTAGTAGCACCCCTTGTAAACGATCCTACATACACAACTAACCCCCATCTTTACATTTTGTCCAGCAGTCCGCCGGTATCTGCGGTTTGGTTATCTAGAACCCACTTGTTACTTGGGGGCCCAACTGATTAGCACTTCCCGCGATATAAACTCCCAAGGCAAAAGACGTCATCACCGAGCGTCAAATTTTGTAGTGCGAGGTATGGATTTCCGGTATTGTGCCATCGCTAAAATTCACGGCACATACTAGCGGTCCCAATTCCACATGTACTGTACCGGTTATTCGAAGACTGGTGGGAGTCGGGGTTTGAGGTGTAAATGTATATCGTGTGATTAACATCGTAACGTCCGATATTGGTATGTAGATTTTTGGTCTCGGGACTTGACCGAGTTGTGTGCAGTTCCCGAGAGCGAGCGTGGTGGGTATGGACCGTATGGTGGTGGGATTGCCGTTGGAGCAAGATCTTAACGCAGTTTTGTAAATATATGTGTCTAGAGCACTAGCTGTGTGTGATCGCGAGGTACCCCGGACCCCAGATGCCAATATATATCTTAAAGACTTGAAGACTAATCTAAGCATGCGTACAATTCTAACAGGAAGGAAGATTCTGCCTCTTTATGTACCCTTCTAATATCACACGAGCACTACCTTATACTAAAGAAATCTCTAGAACATACTAGAACACAATAGCACAATACCCGGTCATATGGCTGTGTTATATGACCAACATAGCCTCATCACCGGATAAGAAAAGATGATGTGAATTTCAACAAGTTTCCCCCAAGGTATCATACTATTTCTGTCGGGCTTCTGACGCAGAAAGGAAAGCCTCGTAGTGCTTTTCTAGTAGCAGAGATCTACGAAGTCTGCGAGGGAGGGGGCAGGAGGGGGGTAGGTTTATCAACGAGGGTACCATGTGTTAATTGTGACCCGAAAAAGATTACGGGAGCAAAAAGGTATGATGTCTTCGGTGTTACGAAGAAGAAAGGGTTGTCTCTTAATATAGAATTTAGGAGAGCGGTCAAAAGTAGGTTGTGGAAAGGAAAAGGGAAAGAGCGAGAGAAAAGAAAAGAAACGGACAAAACCCAATGAATCACGCGCTATAAAATTTCCCTCGTGGATTCTTGCGACAGGCCTGGACTCACATGCATAGTGTGTGTGCCAATATCTAATTCATAACAATAATCTATCTTAGGATTTGCACTGTCAAGTTCTTTCCTCTGATGGGAAGGGACGTCTGGTGGATGGAGGGGTAAGTATCGACTTGTCTCTGGGTGCCGAAACATGCGGGCCCTTTTGGGGGCTTAGCTAGCTGAGATGGTTCGAGAGAGAAGGGCTCCGTTGGTTGGAGGGCTGCGGCATATCCGGAATCGAATCCACTCGTTTCTACAGCAGCTCTACGATTCTCTCATGCCCATCGCGGGCAGCCCACAAGAGCGGTGTTCGGGCATACCCGATGTCGGCGGTGTTGAGATTGAGGTCGTTCCGCTCCAGCAGTGCCCTCACGACTCCTTCATACCCATCCTCAGCAGCCTACAAGAGCGGTGTTCCGCCATTCCCGGCATCAGCGGTGTTCAGCGATCCGAAGCGGCCGGCCCGTCCAGCTCTGGGTACGGTCAGACTAACCCAAGATTTTTCGGGGACGGCCAGGCCGGACTATGGGCAAGTGGCTTTTCCAAACCAAAGCCGGGCCAGGCCTGGGTCGCTTGCAGGCTGATGTTTCGCGGGACCGCTTGTGTTTCAATACTAGGAAATGTTTTATTGTTCAACAGGACTAACTGTTTATAAAATTATGCGATTAATACATATTTACCCACGGCGGTTAGAGAGTTGTGTGAAGAATAGTGTAGAGTCCCTTGAGATACGACGACATATTGAGGGCAGTGGTGGTTCTTCGGTGGATATCGTAGATTAGCGTTAAGCGAGATCTATAACACCAGGCGCATGTCTCTCCTATTATCCTATTTCGGGTGGTTAAAAGAGGGGAGCCTGCAGACCGTCCACAGATATCCTCAGATTACTTGGGCATCTGGAGGCTCCCACACAGGTTTAAAGCTACCCAAGACGCAACCCGGCGGTTGCCTAGTCCCCGCCGAGCTTTGGCGGCTGCTAAGAATTTCAACCGGACTGGCTGAGGCTTTTCAAAACCAAGGCCGGACTGGCCGGACTGCCGACCTGTGGCCTGGGCTATTGTCCGGACTGGCCGCTTGGGATCACTGGCGGTGTTTGGATTGACGTCATTCCGTTCCAGCAATACCCTCGCAACCACCTCATGCCCGTTCTCGGCAGCCCACGGAAGTGGTGTTCTGCCATACCTGGTGTCAATGGTGTTGGGATCGAGGTCGTTCCGTTCTAGCAGTGCCCTCACGACGCCCTCATGTCCATTATCAGCAGCCCACAAGAGCGGCGTTCGGCCATACCTGGTGTCGGCGGTGTTAGGATTGACGTCGGGCCGTTCTACCAGCATCCTCACAACCACCTCATGCCCATTCTGGGCAGCCCACAAAAGTGGTGTTCCACCATACCTGGTGTCGGCGGTGTTGGGATCGAGGTCGTTCCGTTCTAGCAGTGCCCTCACGATGCCCCCATGTCCATTATCAGCAGCCCACAAGAGCGGTGTTCGGCCATACTCGGCGTCGGCGGTGTTAGGATTGAGGTCATTCCGCTCCAGCAGCGCCCTTATGACGCCCTCATCCCCATTCTCAGCAGCCCACGAGAGCGGTGTTCGGCCATACTTAGTTTCAGCGATGTTAGGGTTGGCGTCGTGCTGTTCGAGCAGTGCCCTCACGACCCCCTCGTGTCCATTATCAGCAGCCCACAAGAGCGGTGTTCGGCCATTCTCGGCGTCAGCGGTGTTTGGATTGACGTCGTCCTGTTCTAGCAATACCTCCACGACCCTCTCATGCCCATTCTGGGCAGCCCACGAGAGCGGTGTTCTGCCATACCTGGTGTCAGATGTGTTTGGATTGACGTCGTGCCGTTCTAGCAGCGCCCTCACAATCCCCTCATACCCATTCTTGGCAGCCCACAAAAGTGGTATTAGGCCAGACTCGGTGTCGGGTGCGTTGGGATTGACGTCGTGCCGTTCCAGCAGCATCCTCACCACCACCTCATGCCCATTCTTGACAGCCCACAAGAGCGGTGTTCGGCCATACCTAGTATCGGCGGTGTTGGGATCGAGGTCGTTCCGCTCCAGCAGTGCCCTCACGACTCCCTCATGCCCATTCTCAGCAGCCCAAAAGAGCGGTGTTCGGCCATACCAGGTTTCGGCTGTGTTAGGATTAACGTCACTCCGTTCCAGCAGCATCCTCACGACGCCCTCATGGCCATTCAGAGCAGCCCAAAAGAGCGGTGTTCGGCCATCACCAGTGCCGACTCTATCGGGATTGACGTCGCTCCGTTCCAGCAGCATCCTCACGACCTCCTCATGCCCATTCTCCGCGGCCCGCGAAAGCGGTGTTCGGCAATACCAAGTGTCTGCTGTGTCGGGATTGACGTCCCTCCGTTCCAGCAGTATCCTCACGACCCCTCCATGCCCCATCCTAGCAGCCCAGACGATTGCTGTGTTACCCTTGAAATCTGTTGCCTGGACATCCCATTTATTCATCTTCAGTAATGCAACCGTGATCTCCTCACATCCAAGGTATGCGGCACCGTGAAGCCCTGTAAATCTTCTAGGGCTCCCTTCTCCATTAAAAGGCCTGTCCCAAACGCCTAGTCCGTGCAATAACATAAACTTCGAAGCTACGTGGTTACCGTATCTATCGAGTAGTTTCAAGGCGTGGCATTTCACAACATCAGTAGTTTCCCGCCTAGCATGTGTACCCCAGTGACAAGAAGCATATTCGGTAAAAGGGGCAGTTGGTGGGGCAGAACTAAGAGTGGTCGAAAAGCCCCTGACATGCTGGAAATTGAGGTAGGTCAAACAGACCTCCGCGATCATCGCATGGGGCTTATCGAACAATATTGGATTGTCGGAGAGGTACTCTTGTAGGGTATAGTGAACAAGGCGGAAGGTAGACGAAGATTTCTCGACAGTAACGAGCCCCAGAGTACATGCTAGCAGTGTTTCTATCGCAGGAATGTTCTGAGTATTCAAGTCGATAGATCCTTCCTCCACCCCAAGGGCGTGGCATAACTCGTCGACATGTAATGGTCGCTCCGAATGCGATACCCACATAAGAACCTTCATGCCGAGTTTTGATCTACTTCCTTGCTGTGCCTTCATTCGCGATAAGGTTACCGCATAAGCATCGCCCAGACTCTTCCCTCTGGTCATCTCGTCAAGTTTTTTCCTTCTCTGATAGAGTGTGATCTCGCCCAAGATTGCATCAATGTTTAGAGACACGAGAAGAAAACTAGGCTTCGATGTTAGCGAATAACAGGACACGCTTGTATCGGGAATGTGCATGATATTCTTCCTCACATTTCCGAGATTTTCTCCGGAATGGCTCTCATAATATCCGCCCGCAAATTGTCGTCCATCGCACTAGGATCGGTGTCACCGTCCAGTTTCATTTTCAGATAGCTCTTGATATCCGCCTGGGTGGGGCAAATGGGTATCCTAACCGCCTTGTTAAAATATTTCACGATTTCGTTCTTGATATGGGGTCTCCCGGTAAGAAATATCCTCGCGTTTGGTGACACCCGAACTATTTCATGCAGTGACTCAAGGAGCTCCCGTCGGTGCTTTGGCGTAGATTCGTCTAAAGCATCGATGCATATAAATACTCGCGGTAGCGACACAATAGTCTGCTTCAGAATTTCTACCAGATCAGGGAGCCGGAGACATCGGCCGCCAAACTCTTTTCTGGCCTTCTGAAAAGCCTCCCGTATATTCTCCGGGACCCCTTCCCTGCAGGCAAGTTGCTTGAGTATGGCGCCTAACACATTTGGGGTGGATTGTTCCTGTTGCACAAGGAAATCGCAGTAGAGTCCAACCACAACCGCTTCTCCTCCCGCAGCCTGATCACACAGGCTATCAACCACCAGGGAGCTATTATTTGCTGATCGTCAGTGATATCTGCGTTGCCTATCTCCACACAAGAAGCCTTCCTACCTAAGATATGTCTTCCCCACCCCTGGATTCCCGTAACAGAACAACACCGGCTCAACGCCTCTGTCTTCCGTATTACTCCATTCCCTGAACTCGTCCGTTTCTAGGACCCAGTTTCCCACACCATCAAGTCGGTCGATTCGCAAACCTTGATGCCGTTGCTGTGGTTCAAGTGGTGATAGCCACCGCAGGATTTGACGCCCTTCGGCGTCGATTTCTGTGATGAAGTTGACAATACTCGTGTTGAAAGAGTTAATATTACCGATGACTTGGTGATCCCCCGACGCCATTTGTGCTATAATATATTCAAGTTATCTGGAGTCCTTTTTTTCCGTGAGATAGAGAGAGGTTGTGTGGAATGCAAATCTTACTTTTCCCGAAGTTTGAGGGAGTTTCAAAGACCTGAAGAGAGGGGGACCGCCACATAAGGCTCTGGCGTTACACAAGCATGCGCTGTTCCAATCAATACCCGTATGATTAGAAAGTTCTCGACGAAAGCTAGCCCGCTTACTAATTTTTCCGGCGGGACTTCATTGGACCTCTAAGCAAAAAAATAGCTAAATACTATAGCACCAAAGACTTATGTGAATAACTGCCGTTTGCTTGCTTTGCATCCAGCACTTGCAACCCGCGGTACTGTAGTATACTCTACATACTGTCTAAAATACGCTGCGCGCAAACATCACACTTACTGTGTTATTAGAACACAATTACAAATACACTGGCGTTTGATAAATTTGGAATTCTGCTTCCCTTCCCCCCTCAAAGCTGCAGGCGCCTAAGCCCACACAACCCGGCTTGCAATACTACAGTATTATGCTCGTCCAAATCACGACCCGTTCCGGTCATCTCATCAGTTCAAACCAACCGCAGGGCTAATCCAGAGTCCAGGCGGTATTCTCCCGCTAAGTGTTTGTAGAGCGGTGGATGCATCACCGTACTTGCTGCGGAGACAAAAAATGAAAAGCTATTTTCCTTACCTTCTTTCGAAGTCGGACTTTGGCGCATCTCTACAATAATACGCTAGAATAGGAATTGCTATTATCGGTATGGATTAAACGATAAGGATACCTTTTACCTTACGTGATCTTTTACCGGACCTCGGGCCTTGGTGGCCCCATAGAGAGACTGCCATGAAGGCCAAACCGTACGGTACCGTACAAAACTACGGAAGTTTTGGCGAAGACCACGGGCCGACAAGGTGAGGCATTATTTTTGCAGCCCCAGTACCGGTACTAGTACTCGGCGTAGATGGCAGAGGAGCACAGGTTTCCTGCCAAGCACTGCGGGAATCAGCCCGGATCTGTGAGAGTCCGCGGGGGACTAATTATGTGGGCCTGCGGGGCCAATATTTTCGCGAATTCGAATCAATGACGAGTGGGTCCACCGGGGGATCACCTACTTAGTTTTCTGGATCATGATATGCATACCGGTACGGGTGTACCGTACTTTAATAGAGTAATTGGTTTTTCTTTTCATATGTCCCTGTCGCTTTAGTTACCCAAGGCATGCCAGCAAATGAAAACCAAGAGTTACGTACGGTACCTTCTTTCATCACGTGAATCATATTATTAAGTTAGAAATGTGTTTAATGACATCCTTCTCGTGAGGGGTTACAGTACTGGTGAACGTACGCATACTATCCAAAGGTAGTGAACAAGCCTTGCTGGCCATTCCCGGTTGCGACAAGCCCGGCAGACTTCTCCTTGTGAGACTCTGCATTGGAAGAGCTTGTATAATCCATAGTGGGACCCGCTGTCTTCCCCCCTCTTCTGCCGAAATCTCTGGACAAAATCTCCGCCAGGACTAGACAGACTACGATTCGTAGTTTGTCCTCATCCTACCTTAAAACGGACGGGCTGCGCGGTCACGGACACCGAAACCTCGAGCTCGCCGCATAAACCATAGCTCAACCCCAGACCGACCCGGCAGAGATGCCCCCGCAAAGCCTAACCTTGCCACAGCTACCCCTACTCTCTTCCAATGGAACTTCGTAAGAGTGAAAAAAAAAAGGGTTACAAAAGAGGTGTCGTGACGGCATTACCGCTGCCCAAACCGGAGGTTTTTGCTCCCCCCCCGTTCCCTTCTTTCCATTCCAGCCTGCTCTAAATACCTCGTTTAGTTAGGCGGTGGAAGGATCCGGGAACAAAGAGTGGACCTGATTAGATGTATTATCAGATGATCAGATGCCTCATTTCTATAAGAGACAATACCAGTACTTGTACCATCGTTGCGCGATCTCGGCGTCAAAAGTCATGCGTAACACTAACACAGCCAAACCTCCAGCCGTGCAACAGCCTTGTCTTCAACTCCCTCCACCACCCCCTGCAGCCTATTCGCCATGGATTCCACGGATATGATTCTAGTACGAGCGCCAAAGGCCCATATATTAGGTATACATCCCCATAGCATAGAACAAAAGATGCTTTTATCGGGCCAAAAAAATTTCTGCACCCCCCCACACCAGAGAGCTAGTTTATCGCGAGGCGTTTAACCTCACTGATAGATTCTGAAGTAGTGCATTGGAGCAAGGGAGTTTTCCCCGGAACATAGGCAGGGATGCTCCATGCCATGCACGGGGATGAATGAGCTAGAACCCATGGATTAGAATCCGCTAATTCGCAATATGCCCGATCAGTGCTGGGAATGTCAAAACCGAAATTGCTTGCAGACTTGGTGATAACCATTACGCCATTTCTTCTCTCTTTTGTACTTAGTAGAGTATCCCTTTGTAGTTTCTGTGAATGGGAGTGTATTGTAGTTGGCGTTGAAGAGATTTTCTATGATTCGTGTCGTAACAAAATCCCGAAATATCTTTTAATATATTGATATTACCTTCTCTAAGTATGCCGGCCTACCGATCCAGTGAATCAGTCCGCCCATTTTGTCAAAGGGGATCGAGGTCGTTGAGAACTAGGACAGAACCTGAGAGTGAAATGAAATCCGCTCTTGGCCGGTGGGCCATGTATTGCAGCAAAAATAGTCCACATCTATCGTGCACTATATCCTCCTCTAAATGTTACTCCCCATTCCTGCGCAAAATAGACCTAGGAAATACACCACGCTATACCAAAATAGAATACTGAAAACCTCAAATAACTGGACCGTGCATTATGCCTTTCGGATGGCATTCCACACCGAAATCCCTCTTTTTAAAATATTACCCCCGGGAACACAGGAGCCTCTATTTCGGGGGGGAAAAACTCCTACAATATCATTATCCTCCTCTGCTCCCTATTGCATAGAACACTTTTCATATTTTTGGACAACTTGAGACAGTTCTATCTCCGACGCAATTCTACATATAGTGCGCCGAAAGCTTCTGCAGCCCACTCGCCACTCGCCCCGAAACAAAAATATTTAAAAATTCCTATTCCCCCATAGCATTATAGCTTGATGCAACACACTAACCGTCACGGCCCATCACTCGCCTCAGAGGAACACAAGGACGACAAGCTTATATAGCATACAATACGACCCAACACCCTATAGTATGATTACTTACTGTAAACTTACTAGACGCCGTTTACCGGACTGGTATAGAAAATATCTTAGATCAGAAAGGAGGTTTAGCTTGGGAGTAGCGGGGAGGAGGGAGGGTTGACAGTGGGCACAGAGAGGTGGAGGAAAAACCCCAGTTTAGGTTCTTAAATGCATACCTGGCATTGCGGATGAGAATACCCTAGGTCCAACTTGACCCTTCATCGGTAGCAATCCCCCGGTATTTGCGATTTGGCTATCTAGTACCCGATTGCTACTCGGAAGCCCGACTAATTAGCACTTGCCGCGAAATAAACTCCCACGGCAAAAGACATCATTGTCTTATACAAATTTTATAGTACGAGATATGTGTTTCCGGTATTGTGCCATTGCTAAAATCCACGGCACATACTAGCAGTTTCAATTCCACACGTACTGTGCCGGTTCTTCGAAGGCTGGTGGGAGTCGGGGTTTGAGGTATAGATGTATATCGTGTGATTGACATCGTAACATCTGATATTGGTATGTAGATTTTTGGTCTCAGGGCTCGACCGATGTTGTGAACAGTACTCAAGAGTGGTCGTAGTGGGTATGGTGGAGGGCTTGTTGTTGAAGCAAAATCTTGGCGCAGTTTTCTCCAAGGTACTATCCCTGTCGGGATTACGATACGGAAGGGAAGGTTCCGCTGTGCTTTCCTAGTAGCAGAGATCTACGAAGTCTGCGAGGGAGGGGTAGGAGGGGGTGGGTTTATTGGCGAGGGTACCAGATGTTAAGTGTGATGTTCCGAAAGAGATGGCGGGAGCAAAAAGGTATAATGTCTTCGGTAGTACGAAGCAGAAAAGTTTGTGTCTCAATATAGCATTTATGTGGGTAGCGAAAGATGGGCGGTGGAAAGAAAAAAGGAAAGAGGTGAGAGAAAAGGGAAGAAATGGACAAAGCTCAATGAATCACGTGCTATAAACCTTTCTCTGCGGATTCCTGCGGCAAGCCCGGGCTCACACGAATAGTGTGTGTGCCAATATCTATTTTATGGCTATAATATGTGGGAAGTTTCCACCCGCCCCTCATATACTGTAATATAACAATACCAACTAAACTATGCAATGAAACAAATAAAAATAGAGTCGATAATTGGCAGACACGGAAAAGATCAACTCAAAGAGCATGGGAAGTGAAAGGCAAACCTAATCAGTGCATATATAGGTAGGGGGAGGTGTAAATAGACCTCGGATATGTAAAGTTTTGGTTAAATAGCAGTGAAGAAATCCGCCAACGAGAAATGCAAATGGGGGTAGATTAATTTGGGGAACCAAGGAGGTAACAAGACATGGAAAGCAAATAACCCAAATTTTGGGCATCTGCAGTGACTTGTCAATTTATATATAAAGAACTGTTTATGGTGTGCTTGGGATTTGTTCTGTCAGGCTCTTTCCCTTGATGGGAGGGGACTTCAAGTAGAAAGAGGGGTAAGTATCGACTCTTGCCTTTGGGTGTCAAAACGTGCGGGGCCTTTTGGGAGGGGGCTCGGCTAGCTGGGACGGCTCGGGGGAGAAGAGCTCCGTTGGTTGGAGGGCCGCGGCTGTCCGGAATAGGATCCATTCGTTTCCGCAGCAGCCCTACGATTCTCTCGTGCCCATTGTAAGCAGCCAACAAGAGCGGCATTCGGCCATACCTGGTGTCGGCGGTGCCGGGATTGAGGTCCTTCCGCTCAAGCAGTGCCCTCACGACTCCCTCATGCCCATTCCCGGCAGCCCACGAGAGCGGCGTTCGGCCATACTGGGTGTCGGCGGTGTTGGGACTGACGTCGTGCCGTTCTAGCAGCATCCTCACAACCACCTCATGCCCATTCTCGGCAGCCCACGAAAGTGGTGTTCCGCCATACCTGGTGTCGGTGGTGTTGGGATCGAGGTCGTTCCGCTCTAGTAGTGCC
>QLOI01003551.1:0-12361 GCA_003313605.1 Tuber umbilicatum | reverse complement strand
TCCGCCCCAGTAGTATTTTCACCACTCCCTCATGTCCATTGCAAGCGGCATACAAGAGTGGCGTCCGGCCGTCGCTATCCGGCTTATCGGGGTCGACCTCTTCCCGCCCTAGTAGTATTTTCACTACTCCCTCATGTCCATCACGAGCAGCATACCAGAGTAGCGTGTGGCCGCTGTGATCTGACTTATCGGGGTCGACATCTTTCCGCCCCAGTAGTATTTTCACTACTCCCTCATGTCCATTGCGAGCGGCATACCAGAGTGGCGTCTTGCCGCGGCTATCCGGCTTATCTGGGTCGACCTCTTTCCGCCCCAGTAGTATTTTCACTACTCCCTCATGTCCATTGCAAGCGGCATACAAGAGTGGCGTCTTGCCGCGGCTATCCGGCTTATCGGGGTCGACCTCTTCCCGCCCTAGTAGTATTTTCACAACTGCACTATGACCGTTCCGAGCGGCAAGCGAGAGCGGCGTCTGGGCGTAGTTATTTGGCTTCTCGGGGTCAACCTCTTCCCGTCCCAGCAGCATTTTGACCAATTCCACATGGCCATTATGCGCCGCCCATGCAAGTGGTGTATATCCCAGAACGACTCCCGCGTTGATATCGCCACACCCCATCTCTATCAACGCGGCGGCAATCTCAGCAATTCCGAAGAATGATGCACAGTGCAGTCCACTGAACGGAGACCAAGTGTCGATTTTCAGATAGCGTAAATGCTCGACTTGTGCTAAAAGAAATTTCGTGGATATATGGCCGTAATCCTCCTGCGCAAGGTTTAAAGCAAGCAATCTTGCGCAGTCCGAGAGCTCCCTTCTCGCATGGACTCCCCAGTATACAGAACAATATTCTAGGAACGGTGTTCCCTGGATGTCAGGAGAGGGATCGTCGGAAAGGGCCTTGACTTGTGGAGCATTCAGATAGGCTAAACAGATTTCTGCCATTCTCGCGTGAGATGTGCTGAAAATATCAGGATGAGTGGAAAGGTACTCTTGGAGCGTAAAGTGGATCAGTCGCACAGTGGACCCCTCCTTATCCACGGCAATAAGCCCCTGGCAACAGGTCAATAATGTCGACATCGAAGGGATGTTGCCGGCATTGAAATCGGTGGAGTCTAACTTGACGGCTAGGGCGTGGCAGAGTTCGTCGGCCCTCAACGGCCGTTCCGCATGACTGATCCACATTAAAGTTGCAATCCCGAGTCTCGACCTCCCTCCCCCTTGCGCCTTTATCCGCTCTATCGTTGCACTATAGGCATCTCCTAACCCTATCCCATCCGTCATCTCGCTAAGCTTTTCTCGTCTATCAAAGAGTGTGGGTTCTTGTAAGATTGCTTCTATCTTCAAGGAAACCAGTAGAAACCTAGATACACGTATTAGAGGATACTCTGGGATGGGAGTTGTCAGCACCATTGATCTTACGCACATTTCCGATATGTTTTCAGGAATCTTCTGCAGAATGTCCGTCTCGAGACTCACGTCCATGGCATCTGGAGTTTCGTCCTCCACAAGTCTAACACGAAGGTATCGAACGACATCGTCTTGGCTAGGAATTATAGACACAGTTCTCACTTGCCCGACGAGACGCTTTTCAATTTCAGCCATAATATGGGGCCTTCCAGTCACAAATATCCGTGTGCCGGGGACTTCTCGAGGACTTGTTTTAGTGAATCCAGGAGCTTCACTCGATGCACCGCCGCACATTCGTCCAAAGCGTCAATGCACATAAATGTGGGCCGGACAAGTGTGATGGTCTGTAGCATCTTCACGATATCGGAGAGTCGTGGCTCCCGTCCGCCAATTGCCTTCTTATGCTCCTCAAACGCTTGCGATATTTCGTCCGGAATCCTTTCCATTCCGCTAACGATTTGCTTTAGCATGAACCCCAGTATGTTAGTCGTAGATTGATCTTTTCGATCCGCGAAGTCACAGTAAAAGCATGCAACGGCGGTGTTTTGTCTTCCGGCTTCATCGCACAGCTTGTCCACTACCAGCGAACTATCATTGGGGCTTGTTAGCACGGGCTCTCTTTCTACTCCCATTCGAATAACACCGGTTACCTAATAAATGTCTTGCCGACTCCTGGATCTCCGTAGCAAAACAAGACCGCGTTATTCCCTTCCCCTTCCCCATCCCCATTCCTGTCGCACCATCTTCCGAATTCCCCAGTTTGCATGAGCCATTCCCCCACATCGTCGACACGGCGCTCTTGCACGTCCCGATGCCGCAACCTTGGCTCCAGTGGTGATAGCCAGTTCAGAAGTTGTGTCAGATCCTCGTTAACAGTGTAGTTCCACACAATATTAAATGAGTTCGTATTGTTGAAGGAGTTGCTATTATTATTGAGGATAGATTGAGACATCTTTCCTCTTTACCGCTTGCGCTGTTGTAGATTCCAATCTTTATCGCAACTCATCAAAGGCGATGTAGTTTTGAAGGAGTTATCGAATATGGTCTGTTGGCAGTATTCCTAGAGGCTGAAGAAAAGCGGGGGCGGGCCTCTGAGCAGCGCAAGGCTATCTTACTCCAATACCGTGCTCAAAGATCAAGCGCCAAGCCTTCCCCAGACTGTCCACAGGCCTCTGCACCGTACTATACCCAAGTGAACCCCGGCTCGTATTATGCTGTGCTGTACGCGCGCAACCCGGTTGAAGTTGGACAAGGCTGGCGCCAAACAAAAATGGGCAGTGGGATTTCCACTGGAAGCAATTGTGTTCACAACCCCCCCCAACCACCGACAATGTGGAGCGGTCCAAGCTAGGTCTTCGTCTGTGTATCGAGAAATTCTCTTTACTTTACTTTCCGGTCCTTTAGGACTCTATATCTCAACCCGCTGAGGAACTACTAAGAGAGCCCTGGTCGATACATTGGTGCCGGCGCCTTTTCTGACGATTTTGCAAGGGAAATGGCCTGGCTTGGCGTTTTTCTAGGCTCCAACCTAACAATATTGCATGTCAAAGTATCCAACAATTCTTTAATCATCTGCGAGCACTGGAGACGATATTTGAATCCACTAACAATTTTTCAAATATTTTTAAATCTTCAGAATGTATTGAATAGAAAAGCGTGAAGGAGATCCAATACTGTCAAACGTTTCATGAGAAGCTTCAGGGGTTGATACCCCACGTAGCCAATAACAATCAGTGATCCCAAGAGGCCAGCCCGGTCGGTCCGGTCGTAGTTTTGAAAAGCCTGGGTCAATCCGGTTGGAATTACCGGCGACCTGCGTAGCCAGGTAACGCCCCTGCAACTGCCAGGTCGGATCCAGAAGCGACCTAGGCTAAAGCCGCCGAATGCCCGGGCAAGCCCCGGAGATGTCCCGGTAAAGCTGCCAGATAAACGGGCAACTGACGGATCGATAAAATCGCTCCAGTGAAGATGCTATTGGCACAGTAGAATATTTAGAATCATGGGAAAAGCAGACTTGCTTAGAGGTTATGCTTGAACGATGGGGTGGATAGCGTGTTGTGAAAGATTGGTCCTGCTTAATGACAGCCCCCTCGGCGGGAACCCAAACACTGGTAATGATAGTATCGTGGGTTTCCTGATATACAAGGCTTTCCCACTCAATATTGCTGAAGCTCTCCCACCAGGTGCCTGGCCACTATAACTGTGAATAAAGCCAGTGTAACTCACAAGCACCTTATACGAGGCAAACCATTATAGCTAAGAAATCGTGGTAGTATTCGCAAGTAAAAATGCGGAGATTCTACAACGACACCTACCAAATATCCCACCCGAGGCACGCATCCCACCTCAATGTTTCAGGTCTCACGGTGGAGTAAGTTACTAGTCCAAAAAAAAGAGTATGCACTCTCTACCGCTTGTGCAGCGATAAAAAACAACCCTCACTAGCACTTTAAACCCGCACAGCCAATGCAGTGTCGGATTAGATGGAGACAGATTGCGAGTTATGGGTGATAACAGAAGTTTCGAGATTGCCCGGAGGTTTCATCCATTTCGGGGTTGCGATCATTTACGAAGACGGTTTTTGGGGCATGTCCTCTCCCCGTTATCACTAGAGTAGGTAAGGGGTGGGGACATACATTGAGGAAAACGAATATGCGTGGCTATCAATAGAAGGATCAAAATTTATTGGCTAGTGTTTTGATATATACTCCTGTCTTCACGGTTAATTTGGCCCGAGACGTGGAAAATGGGGATAAGCACAGTGAGGAAGTCTGTGACCACATATTTCCTACCTTCCCGTAGTTGCCACACACCGCTACGCCATTTATCAGACTTCACTCCAAGATATAGCAGTCGACCCGACGCACCGCAGCAAAACCCTACCTAGCCTATCCAAAAAATGAGACAATCATTATTGACATGGCCGAACACTGCGCTGCCCTATATTACAATGCATCGCCATCACCAATAAACTACAGCATGGGCAATCACTCACATCTAATACTCCAGCACAGCTCGATGCTAGGCAAATTCGCCAATGCAGGGGCCCTACAGGAAGTAGTGTTTACAGATAGGTGACCTAATCTAGAATCTCTAACTATACACAAAGATTTTCCATCACAGATGGCCGGAGGACAGGCTTGATCGAGCCTGGGAGTGCGCTGTGTGGGCCCGACCACACGTGCGCTAACTACACAGTAAACCAGCAACTACGGCCCCCCATCAGATAGTCTTTCACACTCAACCGACTCAAACAAATCGATATCATACTGTACTATTATCATACCGAAACATTAAAATCCTCACTGATTTCACTTTTCTCGCCCCCTCCAATATGCTCTAGATGGAATGGTGCGGCGCAGTGGGGTATTTGATCCCTCCCTCTTCAAACCAGAAGACGGATACCGAGCGCGGCAGCGGAAATACCATGTATCGCTCTTTATCGATACTTTTTTTTCCATAGCGGCCGGGAAGGAACTCTCTCAGCTTGTAGTTTGGAGTTGCTCTTCCCTGCTGACCTCTCGAGGCGAACCGCCGGGACGTCAGCCATTCGGCGGCGTTAACACGGTTTCCGCATTAAGAGTCTCACAGCCTCGGAGCACCTGCCATAGTACGGCATATCTTCTATCCAATTTGTCTGCCAGTATGGTTCATAATATCTAATTGATCGCGAGATGGGTTAGACTACTAAGTGACATAAAAAGCCTGACCATAGTGCCCGCATCTCCGACTCTCTATACTCCAATATCTACAGGGGGGTGTCTAGCAGGTACCCACTACCTATGATGCCGTATCTTATCAAGGCATATCACTTACGGTAACCGGTCCCCAATCGTAGATGCTGTGTTCACAAAGCAAATAAAAACCACCTTGAGAGCCCTTTCGTTGCCGTACTCCATTTCTCCTCCATCTAAACGCCACTCCGTATACAGTTTATCTATAGCACAGGATGGGGACAGGAGAGGGTACAAGAATCAAAGAACCGGCAACCGATAATTTACACCCGGGAAATTAAAAAAAATAACATACGATGAAAACTGCATGCTCCAAACTAGACCTCTCCAAAACAATAAAACCATACCCTCAAGACACATCAGACTCTACTGCACTTGTAAAAAAAACAAAAAGTCCTCAATAGAGGTGTGGAAGCGAACTTAGGGAGGTCCGGTAGGTGTGGTGACATATGTGTCTTCCCATATCATAGGATTTCCTTCGTCTATGAAGGGCGATGCCCTCGCCGTTACTCTCCTAAAAGAAAGGAACGGAGGTGTATCCTAGGACTCAAATCATGCCCGGGGCCACCGGTACACTTTTTAGCAACGCTATCACTTCACGTCTGGTGGCATACGACGGCGGTGTTTGGCCATCATTATTTGGCTCGTAGGGGTTAATACATTCCTACCCGAGCAGAGCTCTCACCACTCCCGGATGCCTACACTCAGCGGCAAACGAGAACAGTGTTCTGCCGACATCAGTTGGCTTGTCGGGGTTGACCTCATTTCGTCCTAGTAGCATGTTCACCACCCCCCATCTCCGTTCCAAGCAGCGAACGAAAGTGGTGTAAGGCCATAACAATTTTGTTCGGCCGGGTTGACATCTTTCCGCACAAGTAGCATTCTCACAATCCCCTCATATCCACGACCGGCGGCGAACAAGAGCGGCGTTTTGCCGCCATTACTTGGCTCGCCGGGTTTTACCTCTCCCCGCTCTAGCAGTACTTTTACCACTCCCTCATGCCCATTCCAGGTGGTGAACGAGAGCGGTGTGAGGCTGGAATTACTTGGCTTCCTGAGGTCGGCCATATCTTCCTGGAGTAGTATTTTCACCACTCCCTCGTGTCCTTGACCCGCAGCAAACGAGAGTGATGTTCGCCCGTTATTACTTGGTTTGTCGGGACTGACAACTTCCTGCCGGATCAGTATTTCCACCGCTTCCTCATGTCCATTATGAGCGGCCCATGCAAGTGGTGTATACCCTAAGAGTCTCCCGCGCTAATACCCACACACCCCCTCTCTATCATTGCAGTTACTACCTCAGCAATTCCGAAGAACAATGCGCAATGTAGCCCACTGAACGGTGAGCACGCATCAAAACCCCGGATACACAAATACTCTACTTGCTCCAAAAGAAAGTTGGTGGATATGCGACCGTAATCCTCTTGAAATAGCTGCAGCGCTAGCGTTGTCGTGCAGTCCGAGGGCCCTTTCTTGGCATGCACCCCCCAGTATAAAGAACAATATTGAAGAAAAGATATGTCCGGGGTGGTAGGATAGGGGCCGGCGGGAAGTGTCTTGGCCCGTTTGGAATTCAGATAGGTTAAGCAACCCTCGGCTCCCCGGTAGACTGTCAACTCTTATAAGATTGCTTCAATATTTTAGGAAACCAAAACTAGCAGAAACCTAGATATACCTATTAGCGGATATGGAGAATGGGTCCCGCAGTGCAATCTCTCTTACGTACGTTTTCTATACACTCTTGGGAATCTTCTGCAGAATATCTGCTTCTAGCCTCTCGTCCATGGCATCTGGCATTTCATCCTCGTCCAGTCTAGCGCAAAGGTATGTGATGATATCACCTTTTCTGAGGCTGATATATACACTCCTCACTCTTCCGGAAAGGTGCTTTTCAATCTCAGCCAGAATATGAGGCCTTCTGGTGATAAAAATGTGCACGCCCGGGAACTTTTTCGGGGATTCTTTTCAAAGAATCCAGCTTCACTCGATGCACTACCGCACATTCATCCCGAGCGTCAATGCACATGAATGTGCGCTGTGGGGATGTGACGGTCCGTAACATATTCACGATATCAGGAAACCCTAGTCCCCGTCACAAGCTTCATAACCCACAGATTGTGCTGTATGGGCCACTCCAAGGAGGCTGCCAATCCAAAGAAGTCGTAACCAAGCCGGCTAGACAGTTCCTAGCTAGAGCGCTATCTATCCAAGTTACCGTATTGCACTCAAATATTAACCTCCAAGTCTTCCCTAGACCACTCAAATGGGAGGGCGACCCCAGGCTTGTACTCTACTCGTAAACTGTTCTATCCATCTCGTCTTGGCGCTAGCCCCGAACACCCTTGTGGAATAGTCGTGTAGTAATAAATCGATGCTCGCAAAATGCTAAGCTGAGTAATGCAATTCTGCGTGAATTTGATATCTAAAAAATGTGAAGCAGAATCTGGGGCCAAACGTTCACTTAGAAGTGTCAAAAATTTTGTTGGAAGTGGCCACACTTGGTGTGGGAAACGCCTGTACTCGTTTGGTGCGGTGGTATGCTATACTAGAGGATGTAGTGGTACCCATACGTACTCCAGGGACACGCAACCCTTGAAATTGCTCCCCTGTTTGCTTCCCTTCCCTCCTGTCTTTCCTCTACCTTGGCCTTTCTTCTTTTCTTTCCATTTCATTTCCTTTAAACGTACTCAGTAGGTTGAATCGTGAATTCCTTAACCACCCAATCGAAGCTTTGCGTGTTCGCTTGGTCTATCTCTCTTCACTACGCAATACCCCCCCCCTTTACCGATCATCACCCCCACCTCCATCATTTTTCGCAATTTTGTGAGAAGCTTCAAAGGGCTATACTTCATGATGTAAATGACAATTTCGAGTTTAAATGTGTATAAAATGGTTACTAGGTTATGTATCATATTGTTGAAATAAATTGTGGACAAACTGCAGTTCTCTTTGTTGTATTATATGTAATTATTACTCGTGTTTCTCTAAGGTACAACTTAGGAAGAAGAAAGCCGAAACAAGGTTGAATCGAGGTTGGTACCTAAACAGCATGACAGTTCTCTAGTGATGTTTCCTGCAACCTTTGCTTCAATAAATGTCATGTCGGGGGCACTGTCATAGTATGCAGTTTGCAGGCCACCGAGTAAATCTACTAATCAGGCACGAACTAAAAGTGGCCCATCCCATCAGCATACGATTTTGGATATCGCGGGTAATAGAAGCACTCTGGGGGAAGGATTTTTTTGATAATACCATATAAACTCGAGTTTTCCACTACCTCTACCTGAGCTCTAATCTCCATTGGTTTCTGCATCAGCCCACTATACTAGCATGTTTACGAGTAGTTTAGTAGGTTAATGTAATTGCGAATAAATTTACCGGTTAATAAGATCCAAGACACTCACACATTCAGGCTTGACCGTGTGAGGAAAACGCTAATCCTTCTTGGGTTTTTTTTTCGCCGGGAGGGGAGATTAGAGTGCTCGGTGGAGGCAGTGAATAACTCTGGTTTTTATGGTATAGTATTGTGCTGTAAATACACCCATTCACTTAGAGCTAGTCCTTGCACACCAGGCACCACCATCCACGAAAATCCCCAAGTGTATACCGGTAGCGAAATGGACCCGATCGGGTCTGGATGATTTCAACAGCAAAGTTCTATCAGGTCCCCCACCAGCCCCTATGTAAGAGGGCATGGTAGGGATGACCGCTTTTAGGAATTTTTTTTTTTATCCGGTAAGAGCAACTTTCATTGAGGACAATTACACTTTTTTTTTGTTCCCGGTGAAGAACCTCTGCGGTCTTCAGGTTGAAGGCTGCCATGACTGCGATATTTCAGATATTACGACAGCCCAGTTAACGTGAGTGACTATTGATAGGTAGCAACTAAACCGCGCAGCTATAGCTCTAGAGTGAGTGGGACTTGAGGTAACTTGACTGGTATAGAAGGTGTAGATAGGAAAGGTAAGATATGCTTCGTTCTTTTGCTCTTGTCCGTCGTACAACTAAACTAACGGTAGAAACAGGTGTATAAGTAAAACATGAACCAAATATCCTAACCCTTCCCTGGATCACCACACCTCTCTCCACTTCCCCACACTTGTCCTCATTCCTCCGCACACTCCAGTGATAACAAAAGAAAGACATAATAGAAGCTTCTCCGTATATCCTTAGCTGACCCTAATGAAATTCTCCGAACCATTCCTGCAGCTTCCACACCCAACGACCTTCCATCAACTCTAACAATGACGAGTACATTAACTAAGGCAGTCTACCCGTAGGCAGCCGACTCTGCATGGATAATCTCCCGCGGAAACCACAAACATCATCAGGATTCCCGGGTAAATCACAAGCGCCGTGTATGATGCTTTGTATAGCGAAGAAATCGTGATAAACTTCGCAAAGGGTCACAAAAGAAATTCTCCAATGGTTCAAACTGAATATTTTTCCCAGAGGCACGCATATCAAACTGATATTTCTTGCAGGTTTTTTCGGGTCAATTGGATTCCAGAAGTAAAGCGTTTTTGCACTTGCCACTTCTTAGGATACCATGAAAAAGACTTGAAAACCCCCAGCAAAGTCCCACCCGGCATGTCTAAGAATCAGCCAACTCTTTCATGGGGCTGGAATGTTCGACCAAGGTACCTTGAGGATCATGGTTCCGACCGTTATCAACACAGCTAAATGCCGTGCCGGTCACATACTACAGTACGACGTCACTGCATAATACTATAAATCATGGCACGGGCAATCAGGCACTACACTCGCCTACACCCTCACATGAAGCAAACCCACGAAACCAAAAACCCCTATTGAAAGTAGGGTATTTCTAACAGGCGAGTGCGCTTGGAAGCCCTGATCACTCACAGAATACTCCCACCTTAAATGGCTGGAATCCAGCCTCGATCGAGCCGGAGCAGGGGCAATCCAAGCGGTTTCACGCGTTCATGAAAGATCACTCGGTCTTAGAACCCAACTGCAAACTGGGCACCGAATTCAGTCTTGATATAATAGTGAGGGATAGAACATTCATAACTGCGCTAACCGTACCTCCAACTTGATCTGTACTACGGTCTACAGTATTGCATCATAACACTGCTCCAGTTCCAACCCAACTGATGTCGCAGTGTACGTGCCAAAAAATACCGCTCATCTATTCCCTCCTCCCCCTCACATCAAATTCACTTTTAGGTAGAACAGCACAGCGCCGAGAGCTCTGTGGCCCTTTTGTTTTCGGATTGGATGAGTGAATCCTCAGTATCAGAGCTGGAAATCACCTATTTCTTTCCATGATACCTTGATATAGTTATTAGAAGGAACATTGTGACTCTTGAGCAGGCTCTCAGAAAGCGCTTTGGAGTTGTTCTCTCTCGTTAATCCCACAAGGCGTGTTATTAGTGTACTGAGGATTTTGTGGCGTTAAGGCAGCTTCTACAGGGAGAAGCTTATAGCCTCTGGATACTTACAGTAGTATATTTCCTAGGTGATACCTGTACAATTAAATTTCATACTTTAAAATTAATCAAGAGACGAATGAGACTAATCGATGGTAGGCAAAGCCTATCTACTAGGCCCTCACCCTCTACACTCGCGTGTATGACAAGGCTTGTCAACAGCTATCCGCCAAGTAAGAAATTATACTGCTCTTTAAGACATACCATCACGATAGACAGTCCCATACTTTATATCCGGTATTTATATAGTTCTTCACAAACGCCTCAAGGACAAGGCGCTACAGTACCGTGCACCGCTTTTATTTTATCCAAACAACACTCTATATGAAGTATAACAAACAGCTGGGCAGGAAGTGCAAAAGAAAAAACCGTACATCGAAAAAAAACTGAACAAGGAACGCGCAAGCAAGAATTAACAAGTTGGGGATAACTAAATAATAAAATGTGCAAGCTATAAACTGGGCCTTCTGGTAACAAGAGGGAACTACTGTCCACAAGGGAGTAAACTCATCTGTATTTTGTGAACAGGAACAAGTGAATGCTCGTGTAACCTTGAGAAAGCCTACCAAGAAGTTCAGGGCGGTGTGATGGCGTGCATGTGGATTCCCATATCAGAAGATTTCCTTTGCCTCTAAGTGATGAAGCCCACGGAGAACCACAAAGCAACGGACTGCGAAAGTGAAGGAAGAGCGGTGAGTTCCAGGCGGCGGTATCTCTTAGCCAGGAACTCATCATGGGATCACCGCTTCGTGAGCCCGTAACAGCACGACTACCCTTTCATGGCCGGAAGTGGTAGCGATCGAGAGCGGTGTGCGGCCGAAATTGTCTCGCCTATCGGGGTTGACTTCTTCCCGCCCCAGCAGTGCTTTCACCACTCGCTCATGTCCGTTCTGAGCGGCCAACAAGAGCGGCGTTTGTCCATCATTATTTTGCTTGTTAGGGCTAACCTCTTCCCGCCCTAGTAGTATTTTCACCACTCCCTCATGTCCTTGCTGAGCGGCACACAAGAGTGGCGTCTGGTTGTAGCTATCCGGCTTATCTGGGTCGACCTCTTTCCGCCCCAGTAGTATTTTCACTACTCCCTCATGTCCGTTCTGAGCGGCCAACGAGAGCGGCGTTTTCCCGCCACCAGTTGGTTTATCGGGGCTAACCTCTCCCCGCTCTAGTAGTATTTTCACGATTGCATCATAGCCGTACTCAGCAGCGAGTGAGAGCGGCGTTATGGCGTAGTTACTCGGCCTATCGGGGTCGACCTCTTTCCGCCCAAGTAGTATTTTCACCACTCCCTCATGTCTACTGGAAGCGGCATGAAAGAGTGGCGTCCAGCCGTCGCTATCCGGCTTATCTGGGTCGACCTCTTTCCGCCCCAGTAGTCTTTTCACTACTCCCTCATATCCATTGGATGCGGCACACAAGAGTGGGGTGCTGCCGAAGATATTCAGCTTATCTGGGTCGAGATCTTTCCGCCCCAGTAGTATTTCCACCACTCCCTCATGTCCATTCTGAGCGGCATACAAGAGTGGCGTCCCGTCGCCGCTATCTTGCTTATTTGGGTCGACCTCTTTCCGCCCCAGTAGTATTTTCACCACTCCATCATGTCCATTCTGAGCGGCATACAAGAGTGGCGTCCGGTCCTTGTTATCTGACTTATCGGGGTCGACCTCTTTCCGCCCCAGTAGTATCCCCACCACCCCCCCATGTCCATTCTGAGCGGCATACAAGAGTGGCGTCCGGCCGTCGCTATCCGGCTTATTGGGGTCGACCTCTTT
>QLOI01003539.1:0-26240 GCA_003313605.1 Tuber umbilicatum | reverse complement strand
AATTTCTGCTGAAACAGCAAGATCAATTTGGTCTACTGTATGAATAGTATCAGCTGCATGCAATATTATTAAGATATGTGCATGAGGTAGTCCTCTCTTCTGAAACTCAATAACATAGATATGAGCCTTCACTTGTCCGAAAACAGCTTTCTCAATAAGGTCCTTCATGAGACTGGAGAGCTTCAGCTGAAATACTCTAGCAACTAAATCAGGACGATCAGTAACCTGCTGACTATGGAGCAGGTTTTCCTGAATTTCAGGCCATGCTGGATTGCAGGTCATGGTAATGAATAAATCTGGTTTACCAAAGGCACGTACTATTGCCATAGCATCCTGATACAATTCATTCATTTGTCTTGGTGATCCGGCAAAGGTCGATGGAAGGATTACTCGCTTTCCTAAACTGGCCAGGTCCATATTTCCTCGATTAACTAAGGTGTCTGCAAGTCCTTGGTATTGATCACTTCGAAGTGCTTTCTGATTTGCAAAGACCCAGCGTAGATTATTTTGCTCAGAGGCAGCAAAGGCATCAACACACCATTCTTGAAGAAGTCTACCTGCTAGGAACAGGTGAGAAAGATTTGGAGTACGTATATGAAGATAGTAGGTATGAAATAATGCCAATGTAACTCGCTTTGATCCACCACGTCCTGTAGTTGAATTTTCTTCTTGAAATGCTATACGTTCTTCTGCATTTAGAATTTGATCTTCAACTCCATTATGCAAATTACGTGCTGAATTTCCTACTACCTCATTGCCAGCAAGTGGAATATCTGCATGCCATCCTTGTTCCCCATGCATCATAATAAGTGGATATCGGAGAGAAAGATATGATGCATGTAATTCTGAGATTTTTCTCATCTGTTCATCTTGGTTTCCTAAACCTTTGTAACGAAGAATGATTTCACGCGGTCCTACATTCTCTTCCCCCATTTCTTCAATTAATATCCTAATCTCATTTGCTGATGGAGAATTGTAGGTACGTGTATCCTTGCCGTGCTCCCGTGGATCCTGAATTCTCAAGCTTAAAGTTCGTACCATTTCAGGATTAGTGGTAATCAAATCTCCAACCGATTGAAATAACTGGACATAAGGATTCGTTTCCGCGAGAGACAGCTGGACTCGTGTCACAATTGCTGCATCTAAATTACCAAACACCTGTAATCTGTTTCCAACTTGAGTATCATAGTTGCTTGAATCATGAGTATAGATTTGTGCAAACTTTGGTCACTCGCCTGGGTTTGGAAGAAGGGATCCGATCCTATGGCAGAGGGCTCCTTTAATACGAAAGGAATAAACTCCACTCCCCTGTACACTCAATGTTTGCTCATCCACACCTAAGGAGGTGAAAGCAAAGATGTTATTATAACAACGAATCTTTAGACGAAAGTCTCTGGCAACTACAATTATTCAACGATTAGTTGTAGCTCTAGATTCTGATAAATTTTAACTAACGAACTATATTTAAGATAAACTTACTTGCCGATTGAGAGGTAAACAATTCCAATAACTGAGGGGCTGGTTGCTGAATATTTGGTAAGATTACCTTTCCATTAGCACAACATTTTGAGAAAATCAAATCTCCAACTCTTGATCTGAAACTCTTTTCCTTATTAAAATGTAATGCATGACAGTATCTACATTCATGATTTAATAAAGAGAGAGTATGCCATGTAATAGTATTAACTGAGGAAAGTGCTGAAAGGTGGGTAATAGGTCCAGGTAATGTGGGGGCCTAAAAGATAAGTTGAATCAATATTTTTATTCTATTTCATTAAAAGGAAAGGACAGATAGAAGATAAATTCTTACTGGAATTTGATTAATAATAGGTAAATTAGGTTGTGGATTATCAGAGGGTCAATTTCGGCGCCTAGTGGCTCTTCCTGTAGCACGACAGGTAGAGCAGGTCCTATAGAAACCTCTTGGTCTCAATCTTATAAAACAATCATCAGCCTTTATTTGGCCACATCCAGAGCAGCTCCTCATCTGTGAGTAAAGAAAAGAGTAAAGGATGAGAAGAAAGATATAAATCAACTGAGAGAATTGCAAGGTAAAGAAAGAGGAATTGTTTTAGAAGGATCGCTTAGTTTGATTGATGTGTAGCCTGAGAATGGAGATGTAGAGGTATGTATTCTCTCTAGCAGGTTACTGGCTACTTGTTTTATATTTCTATATATGAGAGAATGCTCTCCCCTCCACTTCCGTCTGTTCTTGAAAAGGAAATACCTTAGGTCCTGCCCAAGTCCTTACCTGCACACAGTCCTACTTCTACCTCTATTATATTAGCAGGACCACAACCCTTGTTATGATATCTGTACTTGAGGCAACCATGTTCTGTAACATCAGAATATTCATGTTAATTTAAGAGTACCTGTCACTTTGCTTGGCATAATACATGTCTTGGCATGTTTGATCATGTGATAGTGCATTTCCTCATCGTATTCTTTTATATAATAGATTTGTTCTACATTTTGAGTACGAAGAAAGCTTCGGTACGGCCACATCATTGGGATCCATCTTCCCACAGGGAGCCCCCATTAAAGTATATCATAAAGCGAACTTTTCGCTTAACTCATTCTCTATTGATTTATTGATTGACCATTGTAGTGAACATCTTCTGAGTACGAGTCTCTTGTCTGGTACAAGAAGCATCAGGTGGAAACGAAGATCTCTGCCAACCTTGGTAGTGTTGACCTTGCTGCGCAGCAGGCCCATGATCTCCGTTTACGAGCCGGGGTTTTTGGAGACCTATGTGGTCTTGAATGGCTTGCTATGCCAACACTTATCGAGACGGCTCTGATTGACATTCTCAAAGAATGTTGGAACCTTGTCATTGCTGACTGCAATCATTTTTTCATTCCTTTACACAGACTACTCTTAAGGGTGGATCTACTGCTGATTGTCCTGTGGAGTTCACGTTTGCAGAGTTTACCGGTCAGTTCATAGAGCCTTACTGTAATGACCCTGCTGGATCTTACAGTAGAATTAGTCTGATCCCATGCCGGAGCTGGGAAGGGTCACGATTAGCCTAGTCAAGTGACTCTATCAAGGTGTTACCATGTGGACTAACCAAATGGTAATGCTTAGACTGCGAACGGGAAATGGTACAAGGGGTAGGCAGGGAAAGTCTACAATTCGAGTTCGGAAGGTCTCCGAGAGTTCCCGCGAGCTACCGTACCTAAGGTTGGTTGTTACCCTACCTTAGGGAGTATAGTTACCCTACCCTGGCAAAGAGGTTACCCTACTTTTGGGTAGGAGGTACCCTACCTTGAGCGTAAAAGGTTACGCGAAGTTTCAGGTAAAGTCAGAGGAATGTTTGTTATACAAGATTATATAGGAGGTTCGAATCAGGGCTCAATCGGGTAATCCGAGGTTGAGCTGCGAACCCAAGAAAATCGTGCCTTTTGTGAACGTTGGAAAATCTGAGTCCAACACACCCCTCTGGCCCCGATGTACAAACAATGTGTCATGGGCCAACTGAAGGGAAGTTGCTAATTAACTAGTAAAAGACTATGATTGAAGAGGGTGGTGTAATACCGTATACGTTGTCGCCGACCTTCCGACCAGAAGCTGTTCGCAGGATATATGAGGGGGCATGGGGCGATCGAATGGTTACACGAGAAGTGGTTCTTGAGTGGATACACCACTGATCCTTATAAGCCTACGGGGGTAGGTATGTAAGATATAGGGAAAGCCAGGAAGTCCTCCTGTTAAGTGGTTGATCTTCGACTCCAATATGTCTGCGAAAGACTGTAAGATATCTGGGAGTTGTTAGCGAGCTCTAGATCGTAGTAGTCATTTCTTGATTGCGGTGCTTATCATCAGTGGCTATGGGTAGCGCCCATATAAGCCAATGGGTTAAGAATCTCATCAGGGGAATCCGTGGACCAGGCTATCGTGTCGCATGCAGTAGAAGGCAATAGACTTGTAAAACGTTATGGTACCATTGAGTGGTTGTCCACGAGACTTGCATAGACGAATACGTATGGGACAGTGTGTTCGATATTAGACTACCTTATCAGTAACCAGCTAGTTCGCCACTAACAGGACAACGACGTGTAGAGTTTTTTCCCGCAGTTGATTGCATGTATCAGGATACTGCATGAACACTTCACGTCGGATCATAAACTAGCAGAGCCGGCTGACATTGGGTAGAATGTTAGCCCCAGGCTCAGAGGAGATGGGCATGCTCGCGATGGTGGTGAGCTTAGGAGTGATGGGGAGGAGCTTGTAATATAATTCTACTTCAGTATATGCGAGACCTCCTCTCCTAAGACGATTAACTATCCTCTCGAGAACCTATTGAGTAAAGCTGCGGCTTAGCAATATTAAGTTTCACCGTTAAGGTTTTCTCTCTTACATATTTGTTCTTTACTTGGCGTACGAATAAAGCTTAGGTACGGCCGCATCCTTAGGATCCATCAGCCCACAGGGAGCCCCCGTTACACTTACATTGTTTGTGAAGTAGGCCAGCAGATCAAAGCGGTGGAGACTCAGATGTGATATTAGAACGTAGAATCTCGGTGAATCTTCCAGCTAGAAATTGTTGATGCGGCTGCCAACTGGATCCGAGGACAACAGAGGTAAGCCATTAACAATAGGGTCCATGCCTAGGAGAGGGCAGTCCAGGAAGGTTACCAGATAGATACGCAAAATGATGTCATCATGACAGTTGCACCTCCGATGCCGAAGGAACCTAGCTTACACTTCGTCAAGCTTTTGACGCAAATTCTGCTCTACCAGGAATATCAAGGGATGTTGACGGAGGGAAGGGTTGTTTTGGCTTCAGGCCAGACCAAAAAGGCACTCTCAGCTGTGCCCTCACTTCACCCCTTTGTTGAGCAAGTGGCAGTAGCTTTGTCGTTGACTGTGACTAGAAAAAGCTCTACTAGGCCTCCCAGTCCGGCTATGGGTTCTAAGCCCTCTGGAGTCGGGAAACAGCGAAAGACTTTGCCGGCAACTGGTGGCAATCCACCTAAGCCACGGGCTCCAAAGACTAACCCTACAATCTAAGTTATTCCACATCCAGTTCCAGGAAATGATGATGCACCATCACTGATCACACCGAAGCCAACATAGGCAATACTACCCTAAACTCCTGCGGCACCAGTCAAGCGAATCGGAGTGGGCCTATTCGGCTCAAGGGGCGGGACTCTGTTCCCTGGACCATGTTCAGTAGAGGTATATCACGCCTTCACTTCGGAGCGACCACACACCTCGGGTGGCATTGCCGGTTTCTGGCCAGTGACACCAAGGACTGGGCCGTGTGAACGTCAATGTCGCATAGAGCAACTTTCACTGGAGGGTAGTGTTCGGTATCAGCACCGCTTTCCTTGTACCAGGCGTCGCGACCCGCCTGTTGTACGCACAGATCGTTCTTCATAGACTCCCACAGCTCAGCCCCCGGCCCCAACTCCTCCACCCAGACCACCTATATGTCGGTTTTGTAGGCGAAGAGGACATGTGGGACCACTGAGAGATCCTGACTCCTACGAGGCCTTTGTGGAATATCTGTTGGGTTAGGGTATGGGATCGGCAAACGATACACCTAGTACCCCGATACCTCCTCCTCCACCCGAGAACCCTGAACAACCACGTGGGGGTAACACCCAAGCTGGAGATCAGGGGGGTGATGAGGAATCCTTTGATGGATATCATCGCCCTGGGGAGACCCACAGTAGAAATACTGGTGGCGATGGTGGTGGGAATGCTCCGCCACCTGGTGCAAACAGTGGCGCAGGGGTGAATCCATGTGATTCCTGTTCCTCCGATAGGTCCGATGATGATGCCAACTCCCTACCTAATCTTAGCCTATTCCTAGGAAGGCGAATGTCCAACTGGAATGAGGCCAAGAATAGGAAATATGACTGTAGGTTGGCAAGGTAAGCTGCTTTCCTGGGAAGAACAAGTAGGCAATCCTCTCGAACACCAGTGGGCCTTCTCCTTCGACAAAGCCCAAGAAGCCAGAAAAGTTAAGTAACATAACGGCTTTCAAAGGAGACACTACGGACAGCCAACGGTTTCTCATGGACATCGAAGTCCAATTCACTGATTTCAAGAAGTCCGGTTTGGATGATGTGGATAAGATTGACTTGCTCGTTCCACTCTTGGAAAATGCAGCCAAGAACTGGTATTTGGGTATCGATTGTTACATCAGTGAGGATGAAACGATGCGGGTGGGTATCATCTTCAACCCTGGCAATGAGCTGCAGACCTGGGCAGGATTGTGCGCTCGGCTCAAAACCAGTTTTGGCGGGCATGAAGATCATGATCGCAATCTTGTTGAATGGATGCGTTTGTTTATGCTACCTGGCAGGGTTGACAAGTACCTCGATAAAGTGGTTGACCTCGCGGCCAGCCTCGAATACACTGTTTCAAATCAGATAATAGATAAAGTTCAGATAGGGATCACTTCTGAGATGCGAAACGCATGGGCATTAAAACAACCGCATCCAACCGAAGCAGGTGCATATATTAATCTACTTCGTAAAGTCGGCCATACCCTTCAAGACAATGCTAACTTTGGTAAAATGGTTGCCAAAGACCATGGCATTTCCAGCAGTGACAACGCTAGCGATAAGGGCTCTTCCTCAAAGAAGTAGTGGAAAAAGGGGAAGGGTTCGGGTAAGTCAAAATCCCAACCCTCCCAGACAAATAAAACCCTTAAGGTTGGAGAATCCGCGTATGCCATCACTCATAAGAGCATTCTGGATAACCTAACTGAAAAACAGTGCAAGTCGGGACAAAGCTCTAAATGCGACCAGCCTGGCCACTGCTGGTGGACATGCATCTCGTCTTCCCCTGTTGTTCACTCAGCAAAGGGAAAAAATAAGGGGTCGGCTAACGAGGCAGGCCTTCAAGAGGCTCAGGCTAGCAAAGTTAAACACATTGAAGCTTCTCTTTCCTCAGCTGGCGATAAGAAACTCCTCGAAGTACGTCAAACCTCCCCACAGATCATGGAGGTTGATACTGTGGAATCGGACTAAGGTATGTTTGTCATCAAGAGCAAAGGAAATTACAAGAAACTAATGAGCCTCTAGATAAAGGATGTAGTTGATCAATAGATTACCAGGAACAAAGCGAGGTAAGTATTTACCCGCAACCAAGAGAATACCAAGTTAACCTTAACAGGTTGAATCCGTGGAGGAATCTTGGTTATGTTAGATGTTCTGGGTCCCGTTTCGTTTATTTCTTTTGTTATTGGTTTTCCCTTTTCGAATCAAGGTTATTTGGTTTTTCTTAGGGGTTTGTCTTGCTAGGAGAGTTTCCATGGTTATGTACTGTCTTTTGTTCTTAAAAGTTTACTATGTGAAGTGGGACTGGATTAAGCAATCAAAATGATTTACAGTTTACCTGAGGAGGGTTTGATACCCAAAATCATGAAGGCATGATAGTAAACATTTCTAGCCATTTCAATTATTGAATTTTTCACGACCCATTGTGGTCACCCTTGTGTCGAAAGGCAAGGGATACTACCATCACAATGGTTAAGGAGTTGAGATCTACAAAGCCAGTGAGGGTACAAGACACTCCAAAACATGCTAAGTCAATCTGAGCATCTCGAGCATGCTCAGGAGCTGGTCGAGGATTGTTACAGGGGAAATCCAGAAGCAGAAAACTTATCTCATAGAAGAGGTAGAATGTTGTAAAGAAGGATTTCCTGCCGTGGCCAAGCACCCGCGGAAGGTTTTTTACCCTCGCACAACGAGTTCTCAAAGGAATAAGAGATAAAAGATGTTCGAGACGAAATCCCGAAGGAGGGAGCTGATGTGAGGCAAATGCCTAAGCACTGGCTAGTTAGCTAGCCTTGTAACATATTTTTTGATGTCACTGGTTCAACTCTTGATGAGAGCAGAATTATTATTACCCGAACATAATTTATAATGTTTAATATTACTCTAGATTACTTCAAACCATCCTTGCGTAACACGGGATAAATTCTATTGAACAAAGATAAGCTTGCATCACAGAAAATTGATTTATGCAAGAATCAGGTAGTAAATCTTGGTGGGATTTATCTCTATCGATAGAGTAAAGGATTCTCTACGAGAATAAAATGAAACGAGCCAAAACGATCATTGTCGCTCAACATTATAAGCCACTTTTAGTGGTAAACAACGAAGCTTGATATAACTGACATCGATAATTAGTGCGATGATATTGTCGCCAAGGCGGAAGAATACACGCACGCGACGTGGGATAGAATAGTTAGAAAACTATTCAAAGATTAGTGCTCAGGTAGGAAGTAAACGATTTGCTAGTTGCTGCCTGCATGACATAAGACGAAGTTGGCCAATTCACATTCTAGACGCAACTCACGAGTTGTCGTCAACCACTTCATTCTTTCTGGCAATCTATGAGTAAAGGACCACTTACGGACGAGTGCAGATGTTAAGATCGCATGTCGATCAGTCCTATCTTGCTAACTCGCAACAGGTGGCGAGTCCTTATCGTATAGTTATCATATACTATTCTCTAGAGTTGCGTTCAACTCTTAAATCTTATAGTATTAACTATGTCGCATATAAGGATAGGAAAGATATTCGTTTAAAGAATAAAAATCTTTATATTCGTAAAGTTATAGATAGGAAATATCTTAGATGGTTGTGTGAAGAGCAATCTACCTCGTTCTTCGTCCTCCTTATATAGCCTTCCCACAACCGGTTTACAAATCAAACATAATTACCATGAGTCACAATTGTGACTCATATATTCGCGTAACATCATATGACTGAAACGAGTCATTCGCGTAACTATAATATATGACTCACAACTTTGAGTCATGTAAAACCTCATATGATCTCTAAACAGGTCATGCGTGTAAAATCAATAACATAAAACCATATAACAAATGAAACCCTATGACTCATACCAGAGTCCTAGTGCGAAACCAGCTAAGTCAGTCTAGAATCGTGACATTAGCTTCCCGCTCCCCTAGGCCAGAGTCCCATACAGCTAAGCATTTGGTTCTTTCTTTTAACAGTATTCCCAAACCATTGAAGTCCTATGTCTCGGTTCCTCCAGTTTCTCTTTCTCGTATCTTGCTCTATAGAAATCTTTCATTATCTTCTTATGGAGTTTTTTCGCGTCGTTCATTATCCAACTTACTCGTTCCCATTCCTTCTTGCGAGTGAATGGTTCTTATTCAAGTACTCTTTACAGTGCATCGTTTTCTTTTTGCAATGTGACCGCATGGGTGGTTGCTCCGAAAACCTGCTTTTGGGAGTTGGAAAGTTGTTTTCGTTCTTCATCCCAGGTTCATTGGAGGTTTCTAACCTGTACCTCCAGTTCGGTGATTCGTGTACGAACAGTTTCCACCTCTTCAAAATGGTTTTTATCCCCCCCTCCCGTCATTGGTCTCGTCCCCTGAAAACAGTTATCTTTGTTACGTTGTTTCACATGAAACCGGCAGCGATTGCGCATGCAATCACGCCAGTTGATATGTTTGTGTCTAGGGCCTTTAGGTATTTGGGAAGGTTTCTCTTCCAAATCAATCTCCATCCATCCTTCTTCCTAAGAAGAAGAAGATTTTGCAGCGTTGTACCGCGTGGGGAAATGGTTACGGTTTTCCTTTTCGTCCAAATGTGTTGAACAGTAATCGTCGTAGTAAAAGGTAAAATGTAGTTCATCCTGTTCCTTGTTTTTCTGGATTTCTTTGACTTTCTTTTCAAATTCTTCGCTATCTCCCCATCCGTAAGCCCTACCAACCTTCATTGGGCTTCCGGGGGTAGTTTTGATGGAATTGTTGGACTGCATCTTTCACGTTGCTGAAATTAGTGGAAGGGTACCACTCGAGGTCATGCTCAGGAGAATATCCGGTCCCCTTGGCCCTGTATTGAAGTTTGTTGTAGTGTACACAAGAATGTACTATCTCGTCAAGTTCGTATTCGTTTTTGCCTTCAATCTCTATAGGCGGAGGAGGAAGTTTCTGTTGTAAGGGAAAGGAGTTATCATAGTATGGTTCCTGGAGACTGATGTAGAATGAAGGATGAGTGTTGTTCATCGAGCGCGAGAGGTCGAGTTTATATGCTCGAAGTTCTATCCATTCGACTATCTGGAATCATCCTAATTTTTTGTAATCCAGTTTCTTCGAAGGTCTTGTGGTTCATATGTTGCGTGGTAGCAACCATACCATATCGCTGACAGTGAGGTTTGGGTCAGGTTTTCGTTGTTTGTCGGCTGACTCCTTTTGCTGTTGCTATGCATAATCGATTTCTTCGCGTAATATATCTGGCAACTCGTTCATATCTTGAGCTTACGTTATCTTTGCCGGTATTTCGTATTTTGCCAGATCAAATACTGGCTCGTATCCATTGTTCGCTTAAAAAGATATCATCTTAATTGTTTCTTGTTTTCCGTTATTATATGCAAATTGAGCCGATGCAAGATAATGCATCCAATCATCCTGTTGATAGTTCACATATGCTCATAGATACTGTTCTAGTATCGCATTGGTTCTTTCTTTTTGTCCATCGGTCTGGGGGTGAAATGGGGTGCTTAAGCCTCTCTTGATACTTAATTGTTGTATTATTTCTTCCCACATTTCCGGTGTGAATAGTGATCCTCGATCCGATATGATATCTTTTGGCAGTCCATGCAATCTAAAGACTTGGTCTTTAAACAGATGAAAGAATTGATTCATGTCCATGTCCGTTCTGCATAGTATAAAGTGTACCATCGTCGCCAAGCGGTCTATAACGACCCATATGGCGTCATAACCTTTCGACTCCCTGAGTCCAGTGATGAAGTCCAATGCAACAGATTGCCTGGGTCTTCCAGGAGCTTTGAGAGGTTTCAGTTGTCCATAATGTGCGTGACATAGTGCTTTCGTTCTTTGGCATGTTTCGCAGTTCTTAACGTATCGTTTAATATTCTTTCGCATTCCCGGCCAGTAGTATGATCTTGTGATGAGTTCCGTTGTCTTAGTCATCCCACCATGTCCCGCTTGCAGGACGTTGTGGTTGCATCTTATGGTTTCAGTTTCCAATTTCTCGTTGTTCGGAACCAATATCTACTTATTGTACCACAGATAACTGTTATCTCGTTTTGCATAGTCCCAGGGCTAAGCCTTTCATTTCTATTTGGCCTTTCGTAGGGCATCGATGATCTCTGAAGATTCCCATTCTTTACCGGTTTCAACTTGTATCCATTTAGTATAATGGTCACCTGACCGTGTTCCTGTCTGGATTTTGTTTATGGATTCGTATCCACTATCGTCTTCTTCTTCTTTGAAATATTTTTCTCTGGGTAGTAGAATATGTCTTCTCTGTTTGATTCTTTCGTCATCTTTTGTTAGTATCTTTTCTTCCCTTCTGGTAAGAGCCTCTGGCTGGCTTCCTTGTTTGCCAGGTCAATACTCGATCTTGATATGGTATTGAGACAGAGTCTCACTCCATCGAGCTTGTCGTTGATTGAGTTCTTTGGTGGTGGTAAATGCAAGCAGGTTTTTATGGTTGGTAATCACCCTTATTTCTTGTTGACTTCCGAGTGCGTATTTTTTCCATGCTTTAAGTGCTTGAACTATAGCTAATAGTTCATTATCGTATATGTCGTAGTTGCATTCAGTTTTCGTCATTGTCTTAGATCCGAAAGCTACTGGTTTCCATATCCCATCGGTACCGAGTTGTAATAGTATGCCAGAGCATACATAGTTGGAGATGTCTGTTTCAATCATGATGGTGAGTTCTGGTTGAAAGTTTTGTAATATTGGTGCCGTGGTAAGTCTTTTTCGGAGTTCATCGAATTCGATTTGTTGTTTTTCTTCCCATTTCCATTGGCTATTTTTCTTTGTTGTATTATACAAAGGTTTAGCTATCCTGCTAAACCCTTCAATGAATCTTCGATAAAAGTTGTAAAAGCCTAAAAAGCTTTGCACTTCTTTGACTGTTTTTGTTGGTTTCCAATCGTTTATTGCTGATGTCTTGACTGGATCCACTCGTACTCCCTCGAGATTTACAACAAATCCCAAGTATTCCGTTTCTTGTTGATGGAATTCACATTTCGTCAGTTTGAGTCTGATTTTTGCCTTTCGGCGAGCCTGCAAGGTAATATTGATATCCTTTTGGTGTTGCTCCTTGGTTTCACAATATATGAGTATATCGTCTAGATAGACGACGTAACATATATCTATGAATTGGCTGAGCTTGGAATTAATCAATCGTTGGAAGATTGCCGGTACATTGGTTAATCCACAAGGCATAACTAGGTATTCGTACAGTCCTTGTCTTGTTAGAAATGCGGTTTTCAATTCGTCTTCTTTAGCAATCCAGATATTGTGATAGGCATCCTTGATGTCTAGTTTCGTGTAGTACTTCGCCTTTCCGAGTTGGTCAAGTGCGTTGTCAATTAGGGGTAGTGGATATCGGTCTTGCTTGGATATGGCGTTAGATCCTCAAAAGTCCATACATAACCGAAGTTTTCCATCTTTCTATTTGACGTACAAGATCGGTACTCCTGCGGATGACAATGATGGTCGTATCCATCCCCTGTCCAGATTCTGATTTAAGTAATCCCTTAATGCTTTTAACTCTTCATCCCACAATAGGTAGTGTTTCATAAAGGGTGCGGTTTTTCCTTCTTCGAGTTCAATACAGTGGTCTTCTAGTCGGTGTTGGGGAAGGTCCGTTCGTTCTCCATCTTCAAACATGTCGAAAAGGTCATCGTATTCTTCAGGGACAAGTTGTATTAAGCTGACTTTCTTGTTTTTTGCTTCTTGTTGGTCCGCTAGTCTTGTGCTAAGGGTAGAGGCTGCTGCTATCATTGGTCCGTTGCTTTCAAAATCCCATTTTAGATTGCCGGTTTGTTCTCCTTGTCGATATAGTTTCCCGAAGGATTTTGCTGATATAAAATCAATATCCACGCATTTTCCTAGGGTGTTTGGCAAGTTGTTCGTTCTAGTACTTCTGAATACTTGGGTGCTACGGTCTGTCAGGTCCAGGTCTTGCACTTCCGTAAGTGTCCTGGTATCCGACTTTTTGATAATCATTTGTGCTATTCGATCGCCTTTGTTGACCATATAGTCTGTATCCTCCAGGTTTATTAATAGGACTTGGATTTCTCCTCAATAGTCTGAATCGATCACTCCTGCACCCGTAGTGATGCCATATTGCATGACTAATCCACTTCGTGGTGCGATCTTTGCATCGGTGCCTTCTGGTAGTCCTATAGCTATTCCTGTCTTGATCTTAGTCTGTCCTTCGGCTGGGACAGTCGTACTATGCGTGCTGTGCAGGTCGTAACCCGCAGCTCTTGTCTATCCTTTGACCGATATCTTTACCTCTGGGTTCATCCTCAGAACTTGGAGGTCTTCATTCGCACATATCGTTTCCGATGTTTGCTTGTTTGTTCTCCCATAGGGCTATCTCTTAAGCAGTTGTTTCAATTATTGTTGAGCCCATTAGACATTCTTTAGAGCATCTGTGGCTATCGAAGAATATCTTTTCTTTTGCCTAGTCGATCCTGGGGTTGTGTTTTCGGAGCCATGGCATTCCCAGAATAACCTCATACTTCTGCAAATTGGCTACTCGGGATGTTATTGTTTTGGTATGTGCTCCGATTTCTATTGTTACTTCTGCAATATGTGTAATAGCTCCTGCTTTGCTATTTTCTCCGTTGACCACATATATGTCTCTTGATTTGCTGATCATTCTCAGGGGTATGTGTTGACTTTCGCAGAATCCTCTGTCGATGAAGTCCTCTGTTGCTTCTGAATCCAGCATAGTGTTGACATCCCTCGTTACATTTTCCGTGAATAAATATATTTTGATCATTAGATGATTTGAATCGTGGTCATCCGTGGTATAGAGTTGGGCCTTGTACAAAATCGTCGATAGGGGTGCTGATCTCGTGGCTTTGCCAATGTCTTTGTCCCTCAGACCACTTCTTACTGGGGACCTTGATCGTTTAAAGTCTCTATTTTATCGTTTTCTGCTGTGGTTTCTTTTAGCTGTATTATTTTCAAGTTGCAGTTAGCGATAAAATAACCTTCTTCTCCACAATGTAGACAAGTGTTTTGGTTTCGTCTCTTTCGGTACTCGGCGGGAGATATCTTGGGAAATTGAGATCAATTTCTTGGTCTTCTTCAGTTGGTGTCCAAGTCCATTGGATCCCCTCTGGGTTGATTACGCGTGGTTCCCATTGCCTTGAAGGTTCTATTGTTGTTCCTTGGTGCTGGCTCAGTTTTTATACAGCCTTGTCTTTCTTCTTGCATGTGTTTCACCGCAATCAATTTCATTTCTCTACGGATAGCCAATCAGCTCGTTCTTCGGCATCGCCTACTTCGTTGTTATAGTGTTTGAATTTTACTTGCAACTGGGAAGACATTCCTATGAACAGCCATTCCCCTGCTGTAGCGTCATCCAATAAGGCTTCGGTTAGAAGCAGTCTGAATTCATATCAGTACTCGGTCATTGTTCTGGTCCCTGGTTTTATTTCTCGAAGTTTGGCTCTTGCTGCTTCTCTTGGATCAACTTCTCCAAATTGTTGTTTGATAGCTTCTAGGAATTCATCCCAGCTGCGCCTCCAGTGTCCCTTATCCCTTCCATATAAGGGGTAAGCCAAGCGCTTGCATCTTTCCTTAGTAGGCAAGAGATGTAGGGGATTTTTTCATTGTCATGTCCTGTGTTCCACCCCACCGCTCAGAAATATATTGTCAATTTCACAATTCAACTTCGCAGTTAGGCCCTTTCGCCAGAATAAGTTTCTGGTTGTTTGACCTTCGGTTTGGACAGTCCCAATGTTTGTATGATTTGTCGTAATTGTGCTGGTGACAGTTCTGGTTGCTCTGGCGGCGGTGCGGGTGCATCTGGTGGTGGCCCCGGTGGGCCTCTTGGTAGTCCTATGGCAGACATTCTTTCGCTTTTATTGTCTGAGGTTGTGGAATCAAATTCCGATTGCTCTTCATCTGTAACTGGACTCGGAGCCCTTCCTAGCTGGGAAACAGTTCTTCTGAGGGCTTCTGATAGTCCTCCTAATCCGAGGTCGTCGTTGGATGTATAATCCGTGTTGAATCGTCGGGTGTTGCTTTAAGACAGAACGAAATGTTAAGATCGCGTGTCGATCAGTCTTATCTCGCTAACTCGTTACAGGAGGCGATTCCTTATCGTATAGTTATCGTATACTACTTTCAAGAGTTGCGTTCAACTCTTGAATCTTATAGTATTAACTATGTCGCTTATAAGGATTGGAAAGATATTCGTTTAAAGAGTAAAAATCTTTATATTCGTAAAGGTATAGTTAGGAAATAACTTAGATGGTTGCATGAAGAGCTATCTACCTCATCCTTCGTCCTCCATATATAGCCTTCCCACAACCTGTTTACAAATCAAACATAACTACTATGAGTCACAATTGTGACTCATACATTCGCGTAACATCATATGACTGAAACAAGTTATTCGCATAACCAGAACATATGACTCACAACTGTGAGTCATGTAAAACCTCATATTACCTCTAAACAGGTCATGCGTGTAAAATCAATAATATAAAACCATATAACAAATGAAACCCTATGACTCGTACCTGAGTCCTATTGTGAAACCAGCTAAGTCAGTCTAGAATCGTGACAGCAGAACACCGGCGTCGGGATAATGAGGGGTAATCAGTACTCACATGATGTTCACGCAATTGAGAAGATCTCTCTGGGTCAAATGGTTTCCGCAGCAGTTGATCGAAGGTTAATGGATAGAGTTATTATAAGGAAGTACAAGATTGTATCGGCATTAGATGTAGAGGCCGGGGAAACTCACGTGGGATATAAATATAAGAGTTCCTCCCTACGCTTCAGACTCAATCAAGCTACTGAGAAGAGATCTTATCAATATTATATTGTTCTACACTGTTGATCGATACACATTCGCACTCTTGGTAATTTTAGTGAAAAGAGTCACTTCGCTATTATTTTATTATCTTGATATATTCTCCAGTATCAGTTATTAGCCTTAGTTTAGCTTACGCTACAGCCTAATAGCAACCTGTCCATGGTGCAGACTCCGGTTGCAAATGGAGGTGGCCTTAAGTTCTGCCCCAATCCTCATGTTCCGGTGGCAAGAAAAGACCTAAATGAGGCCCTTGTCAAGACACCTCTTGACTACCTCTAACAACTCAGCCATAAAAACCACCAAGCCTTAAATGTGTTTGTGGCTCTTGTGAGAAGCCAGACTACCGATCCAGTGTGGCCGGCCAAAAACTGTAAACCCCGGGTTAAAGACCTCGAAGTCGCGGATCATATCATTGAAGGCAGCATCGCCCTGCCAGCCCTCCGGTTTCCATACCGCGCCAACACCAAGGGGAGCGAAGTGGAGGCCAGAAACCAAAACCTTAACACTCTTCCGGTCCTGGCAAACAGAGAAGCCATTGAGACCAACCTCCATCAGTGCCAACTCATTCTCACGGATCTGCATACCAATACTTGCGGCAAAGTGCTGTACCAGCGGTAATAGCAAGTTACTAGATGTCCTGTGCTGTAAACAGGAACCAAAGCATGCAGCAGAGCCAGCAGAAGCAAGGACCCCGTTAAGAGTGTTCTTGATGTCCTCTGTACTGACACCAGCAGGAAGGCGTACCATGGACCCGCGCTTCTCAAACCGTACCATCACACAGTGCTCTCTCTCAGTAACCATAGGAGCAGGAGGAGAAGAGGGCTTCTTCTTCCTCTGTACAACCATAAATTCCTTCTTAAGACACGAGTCGCGGGTAACTGAGGACCATGACGAGGCAACAGAGCCGACAGGAGGTGGTTTATCGAATGCCCGTGGGACCCCCGCAGGTACAGAAGAAGTAGCAGGGCATGCCAGGAGTACTGGAACTGTAGCAGGAGCCTTGCCCTTGCTAGACTGCGGCAGGATTGGAGACAGAGCACGACCACGGAGAGCGTGAACAGTAGTACTAGCCGCAGCAGCAAGATCAGCACGCAACCTGGCATAAGCTCCATCCTCGAGAGCGTTGATCTTCCACTCTAGCCGGCGGATCATGGCCCCCATTCCCACAATAACCTCACCAAGGTAATTGATATCTAAGCCCACATCTGTGAGATCAGTGTTAAAGCCTACACAGTCAATGTGTAGGCGCTTGTCAGAACCAGGAGATGATGAGGTAGCCTCCACTACATCCGGGAAAGCAAACCGGCTATCCCCCAACCTGCTCAACTCAGAGTTGCACCCCCCACCCAAACTCATGGGCAGATCCGTTGTAGCAACCTTTGAAACATTACCAATCTCATCTCCCTGTATCACCTGTACATCTTCTATCTCTTCCTCAACACTGGCCAACCTCCCTGACCCCTCAACTTTAGCTGTGACCATAGTGGAAGCCATTTCTGCAGGAAGAACCTTTGGAGAATTACTCATAGTTTCAGCCAAGGTGGAGGGAAGGGGACGCATAGACCTGTGGTCCGTAGACACAGTTCCCACCAAAGCCACAGATTCTCCCTCCTGGGAAGGGCTAGCATGTTTGCTATTGCCCAGCCTATCTCTTCCCGTAGTCTTGCCATCTCCCATGGCCATAGAAACGTTTAGCAGAGATTGTGTGTCCTCAATGGAATTACCAGAGGAAACAATCACCCTCCTAGTAGCCCTCAAAAAGCCGCTTCTTCCATGCTCCGTCAACCCCACTCCGGCAATACGGGGTACCAGGGGGCGGAAGTTCATATCGTCAGAAGAATACAGCTTCATTCCCTGGTAGAGCTCACGCTCAGAGGATGGGAGACCCTGAATATGGAGACAGAGGAAACACAACGTAAAACCAGGGGAGTGTGGCGGGCAATTGGCGAAGAATGGGCCTTTCTGACCAAAAAAATCTGAGATGCCAGAGCAGAAGCTTGACAGCCGTGTCCAAGTGTCTCCCCGAACGGGGAACCAGTGCCCTGTGTTGCAGTAGTGTGCGTGGGTGAAAACAAAAAAGAAGAAACAGAGGTATGGTGCCTGACGAAGAGGCCGAAGGTATCATTGCGGAGAACACAACAATCAGGGCAGCCGTAGCCGATAAGAATAGAGTTGACAATAAGTTCAAACTCCGAGGTCAAAGTAATGGAGAGGCGCGTGACCTCCTCGACAAGGGAATTTCCGAACTCCTCAGAGGTGTTCGGGCAGCCATTACAGTGTCAAACATTCACGGGCATGCCAGAGGGAGGAAATCGGTAGGAAGATATTGTTATATGCATGAGGCCAGGGGGAAGTTCAGGAACCATAGGCTCCGTCATTGAGGGCAGACAGGGCAGCAAAACCACCAAGTCAAAGAGTAAAAGGCACACAAGGTACCAGAACAAATGGAGAAATGTGATTGGGTATCGTGAAATGTGTAAGAGGTTATTGTGGTATTTTCTTTGACTGTGGTTGTAACGGAGACAGAGCTTGGCGACTGTGACTCTTAGTCAGCACCTGGCTCGCCCGAAATAATCGTGTGCCGCGATTGAAACTTTTAAAATACCGGCAATATTACGTGACGAGCGTGAACGCTAGATACTCGCTGATGATTTAATCTTCATATCACCGGCGAATCTATCAATCCTCGTTTACTCCCATAAGCCCAGATATCACCTTCCTACTATCGGCACTGGTATTTGCCGCGTGGATTCTGCTAGGGAAAGAGCAGTGCTCAGTGCTCAAGTGCACCCCTCCCTCCCTGTCGATCACCCCACCACCGTCGCACCTTCAACTCTCAATTCCAAGTCCAGATGGCATCCTCAGAGACCTGCATATCCTGCTGCGAGGCTCTCACAATTCCAGACGAAGAGCACCCTCTGGAACCCGGTCTCGTCGACGACGTAGAATTACGCTGTGGGCATCATTATCACTGGTATACCTATCCTCCCCCCTCACCTCCACTCGCGGAAAATATGGAAGAGGATTAATAGCGATTCAATAGGTCCTGCTTCGCAGAGGAATACTCTGCGGATGGTGCCACCCCCGCGACCAAAGCGCAGTGCCCAACTTGCACGCAAGAAATAACCACGAATGGAAAACTCCTAGTCATGCTACGGAACGAAGGCGGCGAGCAGCCAAATATTGATATCGGAACGCTGCTCGAGGAAGAAGAGTTTTATGATCGGAATCCGGAGATGAAGGAAGTTAGGGCTTTTCTCGAGTTTTGCGCTGAGGGTGCCTCCTACCCGCGGGCCTGTAATTTCTTGTTTTGATTTTGTCCCAGCTGATGAAGACAGGTGATGAGGATGAAGTCCGGGAAATGCTCGCAGCGACGCCGGGACTCGTTGGCCGACAGGATCATGAAACGGGACAGACAGGATTGCACGTTGCCGTTATGAATGGGCGGGAGGGGATTATTAGGATTTTGTTCGAGCACAATGTTGATCTCCTTGTCACGGACGCGGCTGGGAAGACGGCGTACCAGCTTGCGGTTGATATGGGGGCCAAAGAGGAGCAGTTAAGGATGCTTTGTGATCAGTGATTCAAGAGGAGGGTGTGTATTATGGGAATTTTATTCCGGCAGTTAGTGGAGATGTCTGGTGTGGCGACGGCGATATTTCTCGCTAACTACTTGTGCCTATGATTTCCCCAGAACTCTAGTTGCTCAAGGTTAGAGAAATTAACAAACTACCATGATAGGATACTTGTATTTCACGGTTTCATAGGTCCTGTGCAGACTGCCTTGGCAGCATATGCGGCAGAGCTGATGGCGTTTGCAAATCTCGGTGGATTACGGGCGGTCTTCAAACCATGATCATGTATCTCAAGACGCTTGCCAGTGGCTACAAGGAACAACGAATACAGCTGGTTCGTAAACGAATTCCGTAGAAACAAATAGCACATATCGCTATATAATGGATATTCTGTTAATGGGCGCTAGGCCACCTTGTGGGAGAGCGGTAAAACAACGGGTAGAGTGTGGCTCCGCCATAGTCACTCTTTGTACATATACAGGGGGTATTCCCACCATCAAGTCAAGAAGGCACAAATCCATTCATTCCCACAGCGCCGCCTCAGAAATGGAGATGTAATCCCAATAGCTAGTCAGTGTGGTAGAGTGGTCAGCCCTTAGGGCACTATGTGGTTTGTCCGCCATTGTATGATAGGTTTCCCCATTTGGGAGGGGACACGAAGGCACGCCTCTTATCTTGTTCACCACTGCGTATATGTATATATAGGGGCTGTCCCCCCCGGAATAAACACGCTTTCCACCTTTCATCAACACTTCCATCGAAGACTTGCATTCTCTTGTACTCCGGCCCTATCTGCTATCAAAAGGCAGACCTCGAATACGGCGAAGCAAAAGCACACAACCAGGAAGGTAAGTCTGGCTGACGGCACATTATATTGCTTACAGGTTAGGGTGTTGACGACCTGCAGAATTAACAAGCTGAAAGCTACAACAGGTCGTGTGTTTACAGAAACCCTGTTCTCAGAAGTAATTAATCGTCATCAAGGATGATTCCCGAGTCCCTCGGTACCCTACTCTATTACCTCAAGCTCCAACCGAGAAATGCTTGCTAACGAAAGTGTTTCTTGTTACAGTTACTAGGGCCATCTTAGCTGGCCCCATTTCGACATTGACTGCTACAGCTATTTCCTGTGCTATAATTATCTGGTGCTTGAGCAAGAGCCGAAATGAGCCGAGGTCTTCTGGCACCCAGGCAGTTATTAAGGAGGACACTAGGGAAGACATGGAAGTGCTTAGCGAGGCAGACGATAAGGAGCCCGGGGAAGATATCACGATGGAACTCACCGGAAAGCCTGAGGGAGTTGAGCCGGAGCCCATGGGTGATATTGAATTTGTCGAAGCAATCACCTGCTGGTCTACTTATACAACAATAACTGTTCCTCCGGAGGGAACTGCACGAGAAACAGATATATAGGTGATATTGCCGAATGTATGTTGGGCCATGAGATTGTACTGCTGTGTCAGGGTTGTCCCAAAGGTGAGGGGGTGCTGTGCAGTCTAGATTCACGATAGGTCATTGATTTTACTCTTTTTCTTGACTATAACCGATACTATGGGGTTTGGTTGAGTTTATAATATGATAACATGGGTTTTTTTTTTTCCTTTGTATTTCAAGAGGGCCGGTTTGATGGTGTATATGGCTGGGACTCTCAATAGTGGTTTTTAATGATCAGTGTCTCTATTTGAGGTCTTGCCCATTCGAAAACATCTAATACGCAAGATGGAAGGACCGCTCCTTCAAGTTAGTTTGTGGACGGGCTAACAGGGAAGGGTGGGTGTAGCGACAGATTTTGTACATCCTATAACAATTACTACTCTTGTTTTCCATCATATGATATCTCCACGCGCCATCCGGCCCCGAACTCAGGGTCAGGTCGTTTCTCGCAAACCAGAGAAGTCCAACTTTTTTCTCGATCCCCGACACTTCATCTCTTCCTAGGAATAAGCCCAGCTGGGAACGGGCATCGATATCGAGTGATTCCTTATGAACACCACTCAGATGCAGAACAAATAAAGGTAATGGGTGTGATATGATGTGAAAATGAGAGCCAGTACCGGCGCGGGGGGTTCCGGAGGAGGGTGTAGATAGTAACGCCGCTTTGCCAATTCCCGGGGCACAAAATCTTTGCCGATTCAATCTCATGAATTCATCTCGCTCTCCCGGTCTGGCATCCACTGACGGCATATGCCCGTTCTTGCGCATGAATTGCAGCCGTTTCGCGCTGTTTATGGGGGGTATCATAGCGGCAGGATATAGATGAACCCAAGATATCCTTTTGTTTGACTTCATCGGAATGGCGTTTGGCAGAATGTCCACACTCGTGCCAAGGCTGCGGCTGTAGTAAATCTAGACTGGACACGCTTGCCTTGTTTTCGGCAAATGTCAGGGCAGGGGTTAGGGTTCGGCGAAGAAAGTTTCCAGAATCCGCCAACTGGCCTTTACCCCTGATCGACTACTGGAGTTATAATCCTCACAAATGCTTTCAGTTTCATAGAAACGCAAAAAGAGTGAAAATTATATTATATTATGAGGAATGAATACTCGAGTACATACTCGTACAACTAAAAAGTCCGGCGTGGTTCCTAAGGTTCCTAACCCTTGTCGTTTTCCGTATTTGTCGCAGCTTGCAGGGATTCAGGTCAAGCGAGTTTCGGGAGTCTTGACTTCCCAAACCAGCGAGCTCTCCCGCTTTCCTTCTTTTTCCCCCTCCAAGCTCCAAACTGTCGACATTTCCGAACAAACAACTTGCGATATGGAAACGAACCAAGCGATACCACCGGCACCACCAGAGGACCCTGTGGATGAAACTGGGCCGCCTGATTCGCTGGAATTGGCTGCGGAGAAGGCGTCCTCGCTGCCTGAGGCTCCGTTTTCGGACTTCAGCGAAGGGGCGATCGCTCCAACGGCATTCGACGTTGCCGAAATCGCCGACCAAATCCTCACCTTTCTGTCCACCGCAACCCCGGAGCTACTTGGCATAGTGGTGTTTGGAATCGCGCTCTTGCTCTACATGATTCTTGGAACTCTGGGGCTAATGCTTGTTGGCGTCATGTTGGGCGTTGTTCTCCACGCGAGTCTGGAAAACTTACGGTCCCCGGGGGTAAGGGGTATGAAGGGGACAACAGCATTGATGACGGATTGGCTGGAGAAGAGACTAGCGGAGAGCGATGCACTCAGGGAGGGAGACTCTGGAGACGAGAAGGCAATTGTGAGGCTGCACTCGTTCTACTCGGCTACTCTTCCCCTTCGGGGGTGACAAAAGAAACTGACGGTAACTAGAAGAGGAGAGTTCCCAGATCACTGAAGCTGGTGGACTTTTCATCGTTATCCCCCGAGACTGCGGCCGCTTTCGGAGAACTTACAGAGGCTGTTATCAGGGATTACGTTCGGTATATCTCTATCACTTGGAGGTTGGTTTGGGATGGTTGGGGCTGACGTTCCTACAGGTACTGGTACACGCCGATTCTACCGAATGATGCGAAATTTCCAGACTCCTGTCGGCAATTACTTACTCAGACCCTGCTTAATATGCACGGACACATCTCCAGCAAGCGGCCTACAGATACATTTCTACTTTTCTTGGTATCGACTTCCAATATTTTTATCGTGTTCTTTCGTGAGGTGGCCCAGACAGCGCAGACCTCGATTGGAACCTACATCGAGGAATACCCTTCGTCAGCATTGGCGCAACTAGTAGACCGGGAAAGCCAGAGGAGGAAGCTACGGATGGCGGCAGAGGATATTCTCCAGACGTTTCTTCCTGCGGAAGCAGTTAGTTGCGCTCCCGTACGGACTTTTTTAACGGAGATATTCGCTGGTGTGGTATTGGAGAAGACGGTAGAAAAGTGTTCAAGTGCCGACTTTATTAATGACTGGATAATTTACTTGTTGGAGGCCGAGACACAGCCGGAGATATTACAGAAAATAGATATCGGTGCGGTCGAGGGTTCAGATGAGGGTGCCGCTGTAGCCGAACAGCGTGCGAACCAGAAGCGGCTGAGCAGAGCGGAGGAGGAGATGGAGAAAGCGATGAAGGAGGCACAGGAATTATCAAAGATGATTGCTGAGGATGAAGTGAAAGCGATGCGGAACTCCATGGAGATTGGAGTATCACCTACAGCTAGTGCGAATGAAGTATTGAAGGATGGCGTAACAGAGAGCCCAGTTCGAATGTCGTCGGATAATAAGGGCGTTTCATCCCCTTCGATACCTCCCGAAATTCCAGAGGACCCCAGTACGGAAGAAGAGGAAAAGCCACCTCCACCTCCGCCACGGCCGGGAGCATTCACTTCTTTCGATCAACTGGTCGTACCGGCCACGGAGCCCCAGGAAATCTTTTTCCGAGCGCGTGTCGAGCTCTCAGACCTCACGCCGATCACTAGTGGCGCTGACAAACCGCTTCGCTCGAGACCTACTAGCTCAATATACCTTTTGCAGATCGAGCCACCCTTCACCTCCGTTCCCGGCTGGATTGTTACGAGAAAATACTCCGATTTTGAAACATTACATGAGGTTCTATCGCGGATATCGAAAATCTCTGGTGTTATCGGATTCTCGGACCTGCCGACTTGGAAGGGGCAGACAAAGGAATCGTTAAGGGCAGGTCTGGAAAAATACCTAAACTCTGCGTTAAAGATACATGGTCTGGCCGAGTGCGAAGGGATGAAGAGGTTCTGGGAGAAGGACAACGCAGCCACCGAGTCAGGGAATAACGGTCAAGGAGGATTCGCAAGGTTAGGGAAAGCCTGGCCAAACCCTCAGGCACTCGCAAAAGTCGGCGGAGGCATGTTGGATGCTTTGAGTAAAGCACCGCAAGGGGCTGCAGAAGGCGGAAAAGCCCTCTTTGGCGGAGTGTTTCGAAATAGTGTTGGTATTAAGCGATCATCCGCACCGGGTGCTACCCTGCCACAATCCTCAGAGTGCGGGAAAAATTCTCCACAAAACGGAACAACTTCTAGAGCTTCAATGGAAAGCCTAAGTCTTACCCAACCCTCCACCCGCGAACCTTCAAAATCTACCACAACACTCAATGAATCACCCGAAGCGGACCTCATAACTTTGGAATTCGAAACACAAAACCCAACACTCCCCCCACGCCCGTCTTCTATCGCCGAAGAACCTGTAGAGGTTAGACCGGAATTACCACCCCGGAGATCAAGTGCTAGACAAAGCCTCATGGTAGAAATGCCCGGCGCCGATGACCGGGAAATACTCAACCTCCCACCACCGCCAAGTGATATACCGGACGACTACGACCATGATTCCGACCCTGGTATCACGCTATCCAGTCTACGCGCGAACTCCACTTCTCCCACGCTACAGCCAAATCTAAGTCTACTCTCAACTAGTAGTAGTGCATCGAACTTGCAAACAATGATCCACCACCAAACTACCGCCACCACATCCTCACCACCAGAAACAGCAACGACCCCACCCCCCGAACCCTCCCCAAGGAAAAAACCAACATCCCCACTCTCCTCCACAGAGGCCCAATTCGTCGTGGAAATCATCTTCGCCATAATCTCAGAACTGTACGCCCTCTCCTCAGCATGGATCTTCCGCCGCTCCCTCCTAAACGTGGCAAAGTCGATCCTCCTCCGCCCCGGCAACGCATCCCTAGAATCTATCCGCGTGCTGATCCAGGAAACCATCATAGATGCGAATACCAAAGACGAAGCGGTAGCATCCTACATCCGCAAGATACGGGAAAGCGCCTTTATGACGGAGGAGGAACTGAAGTGCTGGCAAGCGTCCGTTAAAGTGGCGGAGCAGGGGCGGGCGGAAGAGCAGGAGAGCAAGAGAGAGAAGGCACGCATGTTAGTGTGCGAACGGGGATTACCGGAAGCCTTGAGGGGGGTGATGGGCGGGGGGGCGAGCGCGGAGTGTTGTTCCGTCATGTTTGATGCGTTGCAGGAGGAGGGCGTTGCAAGAGGTGTTGTGGCTGGGTTGGTTTGCGAGGCTATCAGGGGGGTTTGTCAATAATGGGTGAGGGGAGGTAGTATATAAGTAATGCACTGTTATGAATCGGTTTTCTCTTCTTGGGGTCGTTTTGATTGGTTTTGTTTGGAAAGAGGTTTCTACCTTCTAGTCTTTGGCTTTCGTCTCGTGCTTCTGCATGAGATACATGCTTGGCGGGCAGCTAAAGGATTTAGTTCTATAAGAATAAACGAGTAAATAAATAAATATATGAATAAATAATTCTATCCGGTCAGGGCAATCACACCGATTCACACGGTATTCGCACTCCGAGTGAATACAAACGCAGCTGTTGAGCAGTACCATACATCCAAGAACCCCATTCCGAAAAAGTAAACCCGAAGCGGGGGAAGGAAAACTTTAACGACCAAAATCAGCGAGAAATGGGCAAAATCCGGGATTGAGGGAGTCCAACAGACAGCCCGACCCAAACATTCGTGACAACTCGGAACGAACATCACACACAGTCTGCTCATTACCTCCGCCGTCGCGGGGGAATGAGCGGGCAGGGGCGGGCGAGCGCTTCCCACGGAAAGAGCCGATGATTTGAACGTTCACCGGGGAAAAATGATAATGATATTATAAGTTGCGGCGGCGCGGCCATGAATAATTACTCTCTCGGAAACATCTGGTGGGGGGGGGTGACAGTTGGGGTATCGCCCGGGACCGGAGCGGCGACCCCCCTTCGATTTGTGGGTATCGGCTTGGGTTGGATGTAGCGCCGGCGTGTACTTTCTTCTTTCTTTCTTCGGTTTCGCTGAGTTCACCGTTTGCCGAAAGTGGAGGGGATTGTTACATACGTACTGGTTCCAGTGGTGTTTTTCTCTTTCTAGGAAGTCTGCCGTTGTGGAGGGCTCGTTTGATTAG
>QLOI01003538.1:0-29825 GCA_003313605.1 Tuber umbilicatum | reverse complement strand
CCCCTCCTTAGGTGGTTGGTCACTATCGTTAAATTCTGGGGGAGCTGCATTTAGTATGGGTAGAGAATAGACCCATTCATGAAAGGGGCGCAACTCCTGTCCTCCCGAGAACCTTTCTTCGTGCTAACCATTTCAAGGCTCGTACAATTCTCCGGCAGGGGTATTCCTGGTTTTCGGACAATAAGCAATTCGCCTTCATCCATTCGTAGAGTTCGTTTGATGTTCCCTCTGGGGTCCTCCTATAGGAGCAGTCTTGTCCGCCCAGATTATATTTTTTGTAGAGATCCCTCACCGCTACCCGTATCCATCCGCCTCGTGAGGGAGTTACTTATCCCAGATGGAACTGAAATTTGAATGAAAACTTTCCCCACCAGCCCCTCCTCTTCTTCGGACCCGTTAAGCTCTCCCTTTTCTCTCTACAGCTCCACATCTCTTACCTTTATCTTATCTCTGGCACCCCTACCAATTCCCGTGGCTTCATCAACGTCCCGGGGCTGTTCCAAATGTTCTGTGAATATCCCCTCAATATGAATCCCCCGCTGTTCCACTCATGGGCTGGTTTGGTTCTACAAACGAGAAAAAGACAGGAATAGCAACATTGCTGGATTAATGATGCAAAGAAACAAAAAGTATAGGAGCGGTGAGGAAGTGGGTAAGAAAACCATAAAAATATTTTAACTGAGTTTTGGGGGGATACGGAGGAACAAAAAGTTGTCAAGATTGTGTGTGAGAAAAAAGGATAAAGAGTAAAGGAATTGTCCGAATTGGCAAAACGAGCGGTTATACATGACGGATGCCGAGATTTCCGCCGGAAACGCCAAATGGCAAGGGATATTATCTACGCCAGAGAAATACCTCAGTTCAAATCCATGAACAAGAGGTCTATATCCAACCTCCAGATGTGTGTCCTTTATCACAAGAACTAATTTTACCGACAAGAGTAAGGGAGGAAAACACTAGAGATGAAGTTGCCGTCAAGGTCTCATTGTAGCACCCGTTCTTGCTAAGTGCGTCTGTGCATGCGGCATATTTTTCAGTAGCTTAGTGTTGGGGATGAATTCGTAGGGTCCATTGTGAAGGACCGGAGGTTGACTGTGGCAGAGGGGGGCTCCGCCCAGAGTATCAGGAGTAGTCACTTCCGCCGGTTACGCTAGCGCTTAGAGATTTCTGCTGCGGGAGAAAGTGATTTAGCATGATTGTGTCGCCTACCAGACGGCATTTCCACAATGTGATATTTCATGATATGGTTATTTTTATTGTTTTTAATTTTTGTTGTATGGGAATTGGTGGGAGGGGGAATACCTTTCATCAAAGAAACATTTCTGTTATGCTCTCCTCATCCCCTCCAAAGTATGAGGTTCAAGCTTGTAACGTCGGAACGTGCGCTCCAGCTCACGATCTGACTACCACTGCCACCAAATACCCACACTTCATCGGAGGAGGAAGTTCCCACGAAGGAACCCTCTTATAGATCTGTTATTAGACTCCAATAACGTTCTAAAGGGAGGAAGCTGAAGGATATATTGCACCCGTGGGAACCGGCGGGAGATTTAATATCCAGGACGGAGTGCCGAGTGCCAAAGAAATAGTAGAGAATTGAGAAGATACTAGCTCCACGACTTCCTCAGAGCAGGTGAGAAGAGCCCATCATGTGAGGAGGAGGAGGAGAATGAATGGTTAGAGCATCTTATTGGATGGAGACCCACTGGCATTCGCAAGACAGATGAACCAAGAGCAGGGGAGGTAGATGTGAAGGGGAGGGACGGGTGCTGTATTTGGTCTCATTGTTTGCCTTCTTTCCAGTTACATAGACAACACCTTTCCTATCTACTTTCAAATTCGCTCTTCCTTCCCTCTCGACATAAACCCTCTCTCCCAGGGCTATTTTGGGGATCATATCGCGGAACTCGATGTCCATTTTCTCAAAAGAAAGAAGTGTGCTCCGTAAGGAAATGGTCAATTCTCCGCCATGCGCGGTGGGATGTTCCGAAGAGCCACCACACATAGCAGCCTGAGCGTGCGAGAGAGGTGATTTTGCAAAGTACGCAAGCGACCTCTTCCAAACACTGTTAGTTAATATACAAAGGCCCAAACCCAGTTGGACCTCTTACTTTTACAAGATAAAGCGTTTTGAAATACTGTTTCCTCGTATTCCCGAGAATATCAGACAGTGTGGGCGACCCAGGCTCGTTCCTTAAAGCTTCAATACCCAGTGAGGGAGGGGCAGGCAGCCTAGTTGGAGCTTGTCTACTCTTATATTAGGGTTCAATACTTATGGTAAATGATGATGGAAACCAACAGCGAGGCCTTATTATGGAATACCCCAACGATGTTTGAAATCAGGGGAGCCCTAGTCAAGTACGAGCAGAACCAGATGATGATAGTAGGTCTTTCGCCGTGTAATTGCTAACCCTCAATTGAGACCACTATTTGCTACCCAATCGCCTACCTCCAACCTCTTCAAAATCTAAGTTCGGAGGTTTGGGTGAGTCCTTTCTAGCCAATGCCACCGCCTCCCTCACATCCCTGATTATCAGTTGCGTGGACAACTTAGAAACAGCGTATACCCCATCCTAAACCTTCCCTACGGCAGCCGACTGTTTTTCTCCATCAGCCCTAGCGACTAGTATATCCCCGGGAACCTCCCGTACTGGCGAAATAATCACAAAGGAGAAAAGATGCAAGGGTGTTACGGCAAGCCAGTGCAATGGAATGGAAGAACGCGGTAAAGCAAAGGCCGGAGTAAGCTTCAGAGAGGAATCAAACACTGATGAACAGCATGACCACAAGACGAACGCTCACCTAGAGCCCAGGGAACATCGAGGAGAATAGCGGAGGACGTGTGCACCCTATGGCGAAGGGATCTCCTAGAACCACTTTCCCACCCTCGTGCCCACTCTTGTGGGAAGGGTAGGCACTGGGCCCGTAGCCGGTATAACATCGAGGGTAAAGTAGTCCATGTGTAGATCGCGGCATCTTGGATGTTAAAATATTAAGAGTAGAACAAGGAGATCGGTCGAGCACTGTACCTGTACTGTACGTATGCGTGGTGTGCAGGCCACGACAAAAGATCAAACAAGAAGCAAGACATCCCTCCCCGCACAAAAGTTCGTATACCTTTACCAATAAACAAAAAGCAAGGCGCGAAGCTCCAATAGGTAATTTTAGAAACAGCATGGGTAATCCCGGTGCAAATCTCAAGTACCCTTTCTTTCCGGATTTACTTCACCAGCGGATTGGTTCGATTTGTTGTTGTCTCTTGCGTCCATTTCTGCACTTGGTCCCAGGGTTCTACTGTACTGACGGGATGACCGCCGTCAGATACCAGTACCATACGGCAGACGATACGAGGACTAAAAGAACCGGCTTAATCCACCTCCGTCCCACCACCGCGCTCCGCATGAGGGTGTCAAATACAGTAATATGGGGTACCGCGGGCTACAAGTAACGGTACGGTAATAGATCATACAAAGATCCTAAATTCTATACAAACCTACAACATTATAAACACGAACCAAACTGAGGTAAACAGACTAAGACGCAAAAACAAAAATAAAATAAAGTGCCCTTTTTCATCATTTGTTTTGCTTCAAACTGGCTTGGTGCACCTTCGATTTTGATCACACGAGGATGATTCAGTCAACAGGAAAGCGATAGAGAAAGTGAAAAAAGAAAAGAAGAAAAGAAGGTGACAGAGAGCGTGACTAAAATCTCACTCTTTCTCTTTCTTCTGCAGGGAGGAGGGTGAGAAGGAAAAGCAAAAATACAATACAAACGTGAGATGACAATAAATTTTCGCAAGATGCTGAAATAAGTTATGAATAGATAAATAAGAATGCAAAAGAGAAGGTTGGGAAAGGGAAGGAGAAGGCTCAAAATGCCAGGAAAAAAAGGGTAAGGTAAGGTAAGGCGAGGGTATTAGTTATGTGACTACATGAACTGAAATTGAATATCGCAAAAGGATTAGAGCTTCATGGAATACGTAGATAGGTAGGCACGATCAACCTGGGGACCAGAATGAAGGTTGAGAGGAAAGGAGATCGGTATACCAGAAATCGTGTAGCACAAATACAAATCCCAAAAATAATGGGAACGAAGAAATTTGAAAGATAGCTTTGGTCAACTCGAGAAAACCCTGTAGAAAAGAAAAGGGAAAAGGAAAAGATAAACCCAAAAAAACGCCACCAGCCGCTCGGAAAAATAAAATAAAAAAAACAAATCACTTCAAACCTTGCCTCACTCAAGAAAAAAAATAAGAAAGGAAAGAAAACCAGATACCCAGCCACCGAAACTTATGTCCAACTTTTGCCCAGTTGCTATTTATCTCTATGTTATTCTCCCAACAGTGAAAAACTATACATTAATCGGTTAAAAGAGAAAGAAAAAAAGGAAATGCCACATATCAGCTGGCAGTGCCATCATCATCATGCAATGATCGTTTCGCCGGTCGCACCGAATGTCGTGACTCCATTCGTGCCAACATTGCTGCAGATGTGAACTCACTCGTAGCCTCAAAACTGGCTCTTGTTCGATCCATGGACGCCCGAACACGGTCAAAGCTGGGCCTTGCTCCCCGATCCAAACTAGGACGTACTGGCTTATCCATGGAGTATCGGTGGGGTGTAAAAGTACCCGTTCCCATATACCCTGAGCCATCAGTCCCATCACTACCGTTACCACTTCCACGTTTCCCAGCGGTAGTTGCGGTAGGGGCCACGCTTGGCGGGTATATGGGCCGTCTCTCGTCGTCTTGGGCATAAGGTTGAACTGGAGGCTTCATGAGCTCCGAGGAAGCCGCAGAGGAAGGAGACGGTGTGTCTGGCTTCTTCCCATCCCCGTAGAGATAATTGAACTTCCCTTCTTTAACCTGCTCGCGGATGATGTCTATGTCCCGGGGGAAAAACAGCTTTTGGACAGCCTTAGACGCCATTCTAGGCAGAAGGCATACTAACACAGTCAACAGAGTAGTTACCCAGAAGGACAAGGCGCCGTAAACGTGATCTGCAGCCTTGTAAAATGGGCCAGTGGATGTGAACTGTGAGAAGATGCCCGTCCAGAACCAGATGAGTAGAATACTGATAGCAGTGCAAAGCAGGAAAACCCAATCCCAGCGATACTGGTTGATCAACACATATGAGTTGACAACAACAATTGAGGCACATCCAACATAGACTCCCATCAACTCTCGTGAGTTCAAATCTCTACCAGAAGAACTGGCGAATCCGCCTCCATAAAACAAGAGGTAAGTCATGAAGAAGCAAATCAGCGATTGATAAATACCATCAATCATGTAAACCCTAGAAGAAAAAAATCAGCACGAGCCCTTAACAAGGGAAGACAGACGGTAATACCAAAACTTGACCTGTGTCCATTCCTTACGCAAGATACCTCTACGATACAATTGCGGAACGGCAAGAGATACTTTATCATCAACATCTTGGTCCAGAATACCCATGAGAATGACCGGCACCGAGGTGAAAGCAAGATTGTAGAGAAGGATGTAGGTATACTCGAAGAGATAAGAACCATCAAAGCTGTTGTAGAGCTGGTACCAGAACAGTGCAAAAGTCCAGACAATATTCTACAAAGGGAAATACTGTTAGAAATACCGACAAAAATACACGATCAAAAACTAACCTTATAGAAAAAGTTCGCTGTCATTTCAGCTACCCTCCGATAAGACCAACGCCCATGTACTAGTACCAGTCTGCTTAAAAAGCGGAATTGTCCTATGGCGTAATCGGAGCACATGACCGCCTGCCGACCTTCCTCACCAGCAATACCAACACCAATATCGGCCTCCTGAATCATAGCAACATCATTGGCACCTACAAAAATCAGCACTTCCGTGCCCAAGAGCGCACACAAAAACACAAACTTACCATCACCGATAGAAAGAGTCATAACGTCCAATCCCAATTTGACCATTTGACAAACGGCAGCCTTCTGACTAGGACTGACACGACAACAAAGCACCGCCTTGCAATGTTTGCACAAAAGCAAGAATTTCATCTTCAGCTCATCGTCCAGCACAAGTTTAAGCGCATCACCATCAATAACCAATGCGTGGGTGGGAGGTGGTGGGTTATGGTCCTTCTTTGCAGCTTTGAGCTCAGCTTCGCTTCCGGTCATGTTAAAATACCGCTCGAGATATTCATCAAGCAGTGCAGCTGCAGAATCGAGAGTATTCTCTTCAGACTTGAATTGTATCAGCTCCATACCATTATCCAAGAGGTTGCACGAGAATCCAATATTGATGGCGGTTTCCACCTTGTCTCCAGTCAAAACCCACAACTTAATACCAGCCTCGGCAAGAAGAGCAATCGTGTCCGGAACTCCGTCTTGTAGCCTATCCTCAATAGCTGTTCCACCAATAAGAGATAAATCCCTCTCAATAGCATCAGAAATCTCCTCGAGCTTCTCCTCACGATTGTGCACAGAGGCAGCAGCCATCTCGTGTTGTTTATTCCATGTTTGATATTCTTCTTCGGTGAGCTCCCTCTGTGCAACGCAAAGAGTTCTTAGCCCCTCGCGCGCAAAGACTTCCAAATGTTCAGCAGTCGATTTTCTGAGCTCTTGTTGCTCACCCGGTCGGAGCCTAGAGTAGATTATACTATCTGCCCCCTTGCAGAACAAGTAAATCTTTCCAGTATCAGGCATACGAATGATCGCGCTCATACGTTTTCGAGAGGAATTGAACTCTAGTGTGTTGAGAACTTCGTACTCTCTCTCGTCCCCTTGCACGTTCACAATAACTCCCTGGGGGGTTCTATCGATAAGGGTATATCCACAATCACGTGCAGTGGCCACTAGTGCTGCTTCATCTGGAGATTGTGCTTTGAAATCGATCCGAGGAGGTTCACTGGAAATCAACTCGGGCAAAACAGTATGACAGAGAGCAAGGACAAGCATGAAGTGGGCGTTTGCATCCGCTTGCTCCACTCCTGAAGCTCCACCAAGATCGGCTATGTAGTCGGAAGCAACAAACGTCAGTTTGTCGTCCTCAAGATACGGATTGTCGTGAATGTCTCGAAGTCTCCTAATCATTTCCACCCTATCCACTGCGATCTGCTCCCGAGCTCTTGCACCCTCGACTTCGACATTTATTCCCTGCCGTTTCTGCATCCCGGCCTGAGCTTCAGTATAAGCCTCGCCATAAGGAACACCATTGACGGTACACTTCTTAAACTCCATGACATTCTGGGTTAGTGTGCCCGTCTTATCCGAGAAGATATATTCGATTTGTCCAAGATCATCTGAAATATTCCAAGACTTGGGAGTACAAGGGTAATCGAGTTTCTCGTAATACATATAAGCATCACTGAAGATGAAGAAGGCCTGAGCGAGCTTAATGATTTCGATGCTGATGTAAAGCGAGATCGGGACCAAGTTCTGGAACAGGATGACAGCAGTCCAAAAGGTGACAATACCATCAACTGGCGGTGATCCTCCAATGGAGCCGAACTCGAAAAAGTTGAGAGACTCGTCGCCCTTAGCCCATGTGAATCCTTGCACAATCCCCGAAACCAAACACATGATTAATAAGATACCGAAATTCATGACAACCTACTGCAAAATCAGCTATAACCGGTCACACATACTACAGTAGAAACCATCCACCCACATTCCAATTCAACTCCCGTGTAATCCTACTCCTTTTCGAAGGAGTAACTCCAGCATTCATCATAATCTTGGTCTCATCACCGGTAAACGCAACAATTCCAATGGCCCACTCGGTATTTCTGAGAGTGCATCCTCTAAGGAGAAGATTGCTGATCGATACTGGTTCCTGCATTGGTGCCCCATCCTTCCCAGGGTCCGTAGGATCTTTCTGTGTCCATTTGACCACCCCGCTGTAAGAGTAAAGGTTGGCATGAGGATTCTCGCTCTCCAAGGTAAAAGCTGCAGCTTCGCAGTCCCTAGCGTGTCGAACTCTCCTCCCACAATGTAACGCATGTCGAACTTTCAGGTTAGTTTCACCATCCAAATTCTTTGTCTCAACATAACATGCGCCGTCGGCGTCGGAGGTGGAAAGGATAATGACATCAGCAGGAATTTCCTCATCGTTGTAAATTCTCACAAAATCCCCAACCCGAACATTTTTCCAATAATCCCTCTTGAACTTCGCCTTCCCAGGAGTCTGCTTGTGAGGATCGATAACATTACCGAAAAACCGAGCGGGTGGTTTTGAAGAGCTCTGTCTCTTGGGGTTCGGAACTGTCAGGTGGGTACGGCCAGCGCCAGATGGACCCTCAAAGGAAAAGCGTTGCTTGTCAGGGGTTGGAGAAGAAACTGGTGTCATTTGAATAGACTCCGAATGTTCCGTCATAACCGAATAGACTGATGCCCTCGTCTGACTGCGTTGCAGTGCGTTTCCATCTCCAAGCTGTTTCCCCTTTTTCATCTGCCTCTGTCGTTTGTAGAGCGACACGAGATGTCGGATACCCCTGGACGTGGCCTTCTTAATCCGGCGCCAATGACTGATATTTTCATCGGTAACATTAGGGTTATCCCAATCGACCAATAAATGAATCGGAGTATTGTTGAGCTCAATATCGAGCACCGTTCGACGATAATCTTCGATCGCATCCTTGACAGCCGTAATCAATAAAATCACAATTAAAGGCACCGAACCTAAAGCTGGATTGCTCGCGCCAAATATAGGAAATATCTAGGCACAAACCGTCAGACAATGCACAAAGGAGAAGAGTTTCTGCAAAGGTCAACATACAGCAAGTATGGTAACAAAAAGGAAATAAACGTTAGCAACATTGTGGAACTGGAGCCACAGATTTTTTGGAACAAAAATGAGAGGTGTGTATTTGGCCGTGCGAATTTTGTTCCGAGAGAACCACTGTGAAGGGGAACCATCCTCGTCGAGGCACTCGGGCGGCAGAGGCTCGTTAACAAATATACGCCGTTGGGTGGACCCTTCTTCTGACCCTTCCGACTCCGCATTCGTTTGACCACCAAAGCCCCCTCCTGTCCCCGAAATATCTGCCTCCACCTTTTCTGGAGACCTTCGCGACATTGATATAGCTCTCATTATTGTGTCCCGCTTCCGCACAGCTTCCACCCCAGGAACCCGCTGGGTTGCCCACCGTAAACGTTTCGTCGCGGTCGGTGACGGAGGTTTCCCCGTCATCGTGGACGAATAGAAAGGAAAACAGAACGGAAGGGTGTTGATGTGGCCAGCGTTATCGTAAAAACTAGGTGCCTGCCAATGGTGGGTAACTTTTGCAAAGCAAGGTCGTTTTCGACCCGTAGGAAGTTATGGCAAAAGGGCGTAGCAATGGTGGGTGCAATGTAGTGATCCGGAACCCCGTTGGAAAGGTTGTAAAACAAGCAAACAAAAGGTGAAATCTAGTGAAGGATAGTACCGAGAGGAGGAATTCAGAGGATCTGAGAAGGGGGTGTTTTCTCCTGACCTACTGCTTCCCTCCCAACACACTCGGTAGCCGTCTCGGTCTGGGTTGAGCCCAGGGGCTATATTTGGCGATTAGAACTTTCTCCGACGAGCAAGGAACCTGGCAAACGCGACGTGTTGCTCCCCCTAATCCCATACAACCCGGTGAAAATAATACGGAGAAGGAACAAAAGAGCCACTCGGAAAGCGTATCTCGGTCAACACCAGAGAGCTAGGGGAAGAGCAAAGGGTGCGAAATAGGATGAAGGTGAGCGAGGGAGAAGGGAAAGGGAGAAGGGCGATTCAATACGAGTAAGGGAAGGGGAAATATTTCTCCCCCAATGATGAATCAATGCAAATGCGAGAGGGGGCGTAGTCTAAGCTAGGCGAATGGGGGAAATGTGGTGCTTAGACAACGCGAGCAGGTAAGCGTGAGCCCCGACAGCAACGGAGCCCAAGCAGAGGAAACGCCGTACCAGTACCGGTACTATACCGGTACTGTACCTCCAAAGCTATGCACAAGCACCGTAATAATAAATAAATAAACGAGCTGCCCCATAAACCACCCAACGCCCAACACCAAAGGCCGAAATAGGCCTAGCAGCTGAAACGGAATTGCACCTCTCACGGTCCACTACGGCAGGGCTACCGAAAGGGTACAGTACCGGTGCCGGTATCGAAGAACAGTTTCCCCGCCAAATAGCCAGGGGCAGGATCAAGTTGTGAACGAAAACCTCGCCAAAAGGCAGTGCGGTACTCGAGTACGGGTGCACGATGTCGAGAGACCTCATCCAGAGGGAGCCCAAATACGGTATGGGTGCGCGAACTACCGTAGCTACATATACCAATACCGGTACAGGTTCGGGGGGTGTAAAAGTTCTCCTAATTCGGGAGGGGGCTAAGCTGACCATAGCGGGGGACCTGAACTAAGAAAACACGATGGCCTGAAACCTCCCGTAGATACAAGAACCGTCTGCTGGTCACACCCGGAAGACACAAAGAAAATCGGATTAGTGGTGACGAGTCTACTCGAGCACTCGAGTACCGTTGGCAGTGCCACATGGTTCACTAGACTAAAACCGACCTTGATGCTAAATATCGCCGCCTGCTTACAACGGATATTTAAGCAAAAATACCCCCGAGCCATTCGGTGTCTTTACGATATTGGCTACCGTAACGTTGTAGGAATGCGAAGAGGATCGGGTGAGAAGGAGGCCCACGGGTGTCTGTAATTTCTTCTTTTCTTTTCTGCACTTGCACGCTACTCGTACTTGTAACCTCGAGGCACCTGCGAAAAGGACAGCTACCGTACTGGTATCGCACACTGCCAAAAATCGGCCAGAGCCTCGGAATTTTGGGGATATGCAGTGCCGGTAGCAGTCCGCTTCAAACGTCCCACACTGCTCGAGTACGGGTATTCGTATTAATCTTGATAAGCAAAAGCCTACCGGTGCACCGTAATGCGTGCTGAAGTGCAGAAAGGCTGGGAATCCCTCACATCTCTAACCTCTTGAGTGGCGAGCAGGCTATTGAGAATGATTACTCTGATCCAGGAGAGCTCCAATCGTTAGGGTTGAAATTTGAGAACAGAGAAGGAAAACCCGATTAGACTTGGAGGGGTGCAGTACTCGAGTAAGTTACAGTACAATAAGCAACGATTGGAACGCAATGACCGATCATAGGTCTGATAGGAATTTTTACTTTTTTTTTTTTTTTTTTTCTCCCTTCACTTTTTTTCCCTTTCTCTTCCCCACTCAGGTTTTATCTTTAGTAGTAGGTGGTGGGACGCATTACAAACCAAGTTCCCATGGAAGGAAGTGGATTGTGGATTACTCGTAGACCATCATACCGATATGTTAGTAGCGGATAGTACTGTGCTCGTACTGTATCGTACAACTACGAGCAGATCATGGAAGGCTAGAAGCCGGTTACGGTGCAGTGCCATTTAGATCCCACTTGCGTTCTCATCTGAGGATCTACTCGAGTACCGTATAGATGAGTACAAGTGTAAGCGGATGGCTGAACCAGACCGGAATACTAGTATGGTAGCCAGGTACAGTAATAACTTACATTGAATGGGAGCGAGGCACATCATGCGTAGCTTCCCGCCGACTTCTGGCTTCTGCCCTGCAGAGCGGTGCGATACTGTACTCGTACAGTACTCGAGTGGGCGTCTCGGAGATACCGGTAGGCTACCGACAGATATGGCCGCTCACAAATTTCAACGCCGCTTGGAACGGATGAGCGCCCACCCGTTTTGCCGTGTCGTGGAACGTGCGTCGGGCCCTGCTCTTCTTGACATGAAAAAGCATGGGGGACGACATGTGATGAGCATACCGGTAAACAATGGTTTGTCGGGCAAAATTTTTGATTTCGGTGATAGATAAGGTACAGTAATTAGTACAACAGAGGACGGTACTGTAAACCTCTCGGTGGGTGGTGAAACCCTCTCCTCTCTTCATGCTGCTACCGCCGTTCATCGTGTCGCCCCTACGGACTTCAACAGGCAGCGTCTCGATATGCAATGCGACAATTTTTGTAGGACCCTCTTAATAATACTCCCACGGTGTCACGGGTGCGATGACCGCCATCCAACCCCATTTAAATTAAGCATAAGTTGCATAAAACCCTGACACACTTCTCTACGAGCACCGGGTTCCATGGGGGAGGAAAAGAGAGAAAAAAAGGGGGGGAGCGATGGGGAAAGGACTCTACACGAGCACTCCGGCGTTTCGTGAAGAGCCTGTGAACCCCTGTTGGTGCCCTGTATTCTGGAAAGTGTGGAGGGATATCCCCGACCGGAGAAAGAGGAGCCGGGGTTAAAGGTTTTTGCTTGCTTTTTCTTTTCTCCTTTGAGGAAAGAACAGGCGTGGCTGATGAATATGTGGCTGAAGCTCCCTTGCTCAACTCTCTTGGCGATAAAGTGGCTTACCGATAAGAAAGGTGATGCAATCAGGTGCAATTTCACGTTCTCACTGACTTTGCGATAGACGCGCCGACCCCCACCAACAGTCTTCACCTCTTCAACCCATTCTATCCGGTTTCATCGGTCTGGACTCTTTCCCTCTCCACCGCTACGAGTACCCTACCGCCACAGCTGGGTACGTCAAAGTCTAAAAGGGTTTCCAATGACCATGTCGTCTCGAAGTAGTAAAGTCACAAGACCAGCATCCGGCGAAAGAATTACTAACTTCTTCAAACCGGCTTCATCTCAGACACTGGGTGCCGGTTCCCGTGGTGGGTCTACAGGGCAGGTTGCTTCCCGGGAGGGAGGTCGTCGCCAGGACTCGACAAGTTTTGAAGAGGATCTAGCTGTGAGTCTATCTAGACTCTCTTTGACAAACTCCCCATTGTTTGCTGATGATCAAGAAAAGATCAGCCCCCCCACCAGACAGCTTTTGCGGGAGAGCTCTGTCTCAGACGCATCGGTTCAATCATCGTCAATGCCTAGAAACGAGCCAGCCAAAAGACAGCGAGTCGTACCAAGTTCCGATGGTGAAGAGAGCGAAGACTCTGATGGTCTCGAAGACCTCGGATCGATGTTTCGCGCCCGAAAGCCACCCGCACAAACCCCGCAAAAAAAGAAGGAACCGGATGGTATCCTCTTGCGGTCGAGGAACGCTACTGCTCCGAAAGTGCCTCCTGAAATACCAAAGCCTCGGACCTATAAGTTTTCTCTTGATAAGATTGTTGAAGAGCGAGCTAGGAAATCATCTCTTGGTGATGATATAATCAAGGCGCGTAAAATGTTCGAGGATGCTCAAAAGGAGGCCCCAGATGGAGGAGGGAGGACTAGGCCTTCTGAGGAAGAAATAGGGAGTAAGCTTGGGGAGGGGCAAGCAAGCAAACTCCTAGGTGCTCTTGATAGGAAGGACGCTTGGAGGATTGAGAAATCATGGCACTTTTTTGACGTAGATAAGGCACGCATGTCTAAGGGCAGGATTGCTTTCCCTCTAGAACACCTGAGGAAGGGTTGGGAAACAACGAATCTTGCAGGTTGGATATGCCAAATTCGCGTGGGATTCAATACTTCTTAGGCTAATATAAGCATGACAACAGATATTCGGGTGCGTCGAGAGACTTTTGTGTCGGGCTTTGTGCGCGACATGATGGAAATTGGCGTCAAGCTTTCTGAAAAGGTTCTTGAATGGATGTTTATAGAGAGTATGTTAATCTCAGTGCCAGTCGTATCACTCCTGCTTACCAGTTGTGTAGTGGCTTTGGAGAGTAATCAAGATTTATCGTTCGCATACTACCAAACTCTTTGTTGCATATCAACTGAGGAACTCCTTCATGCTTTATCTAGCCACGGGTTGGTGCATATATTTCAGCTTCTGGGCGGGATGGAGGATGCCCTTAACGTTGATGGTCCTGTTCGTTTAGGGCGGTCATCCAGAAAAGGTAACGGATCAGGTGACATCGGAATCGAATATGCCGAACTGACTTGGATGTCACAGATGATGTTCCCCTCGATTACTGGAATATCCAGTTGGTAGTCAAGTATATTGGCAAGATGGCTCGTGGGTTAGAATTCAATTTCCCTTTTGAAAAAAACCAACCCCCGGAATTTACTGATAGAATCTAGAATATCTTCGGATGAGGAAGTATTCAAAGAAGCTTGCAAACTCCTAGGCCGCCTTGCTCTTGACGTGCGTGTTGCCAAGTGCCCATCCCTACGCGCTGCTATTGAAGACTCGCTGGAGAACCTGTTTCACGCAATCCCTGAAACTGAATGGGAAGACACCGCAAGTCCCCAATACCCACCCGCACACCTATTCTTTTAATCCTAACATTCTTTGAAGATTTTGTCGATTGGTCATAATTTCATCTCCACAATCAACGACCCAGACATCCGCTACAGCCTCTTGACCACTCTTCCATGTGTCACCCCGCGTGCCCATCTCTTCCGCCGGCGGTTAGCCCTCGCATACCTCTTCCAAGACCCCACTTACCTCAGCAAAGACTACTCGGACCTCGTCCGTCTCCAGCGCTTCGCCCGACTCCTAAAATCCAGCCAAACTTTTGAAATCAACAACAACACGGATTACGACGAGCTCCGCGCGACCATATGCATCCTAGACATCGCCATCGACGACGGCCCCACGTCCGGTGAACCTAACGCGAACGATCTAGAGGTAGACGCGCTCGTAGAGAACTTTAGGAACATGTTCTCCAAGATTAGGGACACGAATGCGCAGAATTTGTCGAGGACGGAGTCGAAGGACGTTATCGAGAGGTTGATGTTCAGGCTTAGGTTTGGGGTGAGGAAGAGGGAGAAGATGAACCTTGTTGTTGATACCGCGTTCGGCACGGAGTGGACGGGGAAGGGGGGGAAAACACAGACGAAGCTGAAGTTGAAACCGAAGGAGAAGATGGAGGGGGAGGATAAAGATGAAGAGGCGAAAGAGGAGGAGTAGCAAACCCCGGCAGTATAATAATGTGTTATTGGTTTCCCCTTACTCACACTTGATGTGCTCGTACCTGTCTGTTCTGAGGCTCTCCTCTCCTTCCTTCTCCTTGATCTTATTCCCTTCCGAAAATCTTGCGAAAATAACTGGAGCTGTGGCTTTTTTTTCTGTCCTCTCCCTCCCCCTTTTCGTTTGTTGGGAGAGGGGTCAAGTTACCATGTCCATGATACCTCAACACCGCGTTCCGCTACTACTATCCATCCATAAAGCTACCCCACTAGTCCTAACATCCCAAGTCAGACCAAACCTTTCCATACCTCCGCACCACCCTGTATATCAATAGCACATCTCATCACTCACTCATTGGAGATTGCAAGGTAGAATAGTATCAACCTGTCTGACACGTTATCGCATACGGTACATAACCACCCACTGCCGCAGTCCTGTAATGATCCGGCGGACTAAGCGCTGGGGTGCCACCGGTATTACGCCCGGAATAATCGTAATATCATCTCTCCGGTGAGGGTCAGATGGATGGCTTCCGCCCGTCCAGGATAGGTAGGATACGGTGCCTACAGTACCGTACTGTGGTCCGGGTGTGGCTGTGTGCGTGTTTACTGTTCTGTTCTGTCCTGTGGTACGTGTGGTGCTGGCGGAGAGAGCGGGTGTGTGGAATGCTTATACGAGTACTTGTGGATATGATGGAGACGCAGGGCCGGAGGTTTCGGGTAGGGGATAATCCTGGCAGGGTTGGGATGGATAGATTGGTGGTGGGGGTTATGTTTTGAAGCTCTGTTACGCTACACTACGGCACGGAAGGAATGAACACGGAGTTAAATGTTTCGGTACTGTATGTATGGTATAGGAAGAGCTATAGAGGGAAGGGAAGAAGGGGAAAAAGCGTGGTCAAAGGTTTTTCCCCCTGAGCAATGACGGAGTGAAAGTGAAAACATGTATATATCCATGATTAGGTATGGAGGAGGTGAACGAAGCCAGCCAATCAATCAATCAATCAATCAATCAATCAATCAATCAATCAATCAATCAATCAATCAATCAATCAATCAATCGTAGAACTTGCGGTTAGGGTTTTGTCCAAAGACGCTGGCGCGGACGGCTGGCAGAGCTTCGGCTTCCAGAAGCTTGAGGCGTTCTTCCAGAGTGTTGTTGATGGAGATTTTCCCGCTGCCGCTGATCATGTAGATTCCGCCGTGGCTGTATGACACAAGTATCCATTGTTAGATCGCACAAGGAGATAAGGGGGGGGGACAAGAGAGCAGACAAACCCATCAGCGGGCAACCAATTCCCTTCCTCAACTTCCACCCGCAATTCCCCTTTATACTCTCGCTTGGCCTTCTCCACCGCCCTCTTGAAAACCTGTAGGTCCTTCTCCCTAACGCGAACGCTGACTCTCCTCTCATCAAGCGCATACACGCACTCCAACACCAGATCCTTCAATATCTCTTCGTATTTCCCCCCATCCTTGCTAATGTCCGCCAACTTCTCACGGGCTTTATCAAAGATGTCATCCAGAAGCTGCTGCCTCGCAGCGAGCACCTTGAGCCGCGTCTTGTTCGTGACGTTTGAGCGCGCGATTTGCTGCGATAGTTCGGCTTGCTTGAACTTGCGTTCGTATTTAGCGTCTATCGCTAGCGTCTCCGTGCGGACCAGTTTGGACTTTTCGATGGCGAACTCCTCGTCGGCTTTTATGCTGATCTCGCGAGCTTTTTCCAAGGCCTCTTGTTTTATGAAGGCTACCATTTTTTTGAGTTCGTTGTTGACCTGCATTGTTTTAGTCAGCTCTTTGAAGGAAGGGGAGTGTTCGGTACGGCATGGTATGGTATGGCATGGTCGGTCTATTCCGGACAAAACCCTTCCACGAGGGTGGGTTCCTAAAGGGAGGGACTGCTGACCTGGTCATCGCTGAGAGCGTGCGCCATGGCGAATTTAGCTTATTGTCTGATCGATTAAACTTAAGACGGCTGTTTCAAGGTGTGAAAGCAGGAAAACCACGTATAGAGGCGTATCTGGTATCGAGAAAGATAAAACCGTTGTTGCTGGTGGTGGGGGTGTAAGTTAGTTGGAAAAATGCGGAGAGGTGGCGCAACGGGTAAAGTGACGACGATAGGTGAGAGGCTCTTGCAAGGTTAAGACAAGAATTGAACATGTGCAACCGGAAGGGACTTGGAAGCACAGAAAGGGAGGCTCAAGGTTCACCAATAGGTTTCGGTAACGAGTGATTTAAAAATGGAGCTTTTTGTGCATTTGAAGATTTGTCCTTGGGGAAGCTATGGCACCAGTATTTCGCAGGACTTGGTCAAAGTCGGCAGGGGTGCCAATAACGGATTATCACTCGATGCTGCAGGCTGGGCATGAGATAATACGGTAGCACCACTCGAATTTCGGCGGGCCGCAGGCTATCACGTTTAGCGAGTGCGGTAGACTACTAGGTACCCAGTGCAAATACAGTACGGTAGGCCTAAGTTTGGAGACTTTCGGGGACTTTCGGCCACATCCGCCCCGGGTAATATGAGCATGGGGCCGACATCATCATCATCCCCTGTTGCTGGGGAGGATTCACCTTGCCAGCCCGGAACCTTCATCAAACATTATCGGAAACGAGAGTTTGGAGTTGAACGGCCCCCACGAGCCTTTGAGGGCTGATTAGAAAGCTGGATATTTATCTGTGTACTACACCCAAGCCATTTCTCCACTTGTCTCGGCGGGTAACTTGATATCATCATGTCTGTATTTGCTGTAGCGCCTTGTTCAGGCTGTTACATGTGTCAGACGCTGTCCTGGGGGCTGTGGTGAGTGGTTTGCCGGTAAATATACCACAGGTTATGGCTAGGTCGCGCCTTGAGTTACGTGGGTTCTTTGTATATATATCCCCGATTAATAGGATGGCACACGCCTAGGGCACTGCCCCAAGTATGATAGGTATACTCGGGTACATGTATGACAAAACGCTGGATGTGCGCGTGGAGCTCCACCCGAAATATGCACAACCGACGGAATTATATAGGGTTTCCAGCGCCTCTAATCTCTCAGACACATGGTCTTCAGTTTCCTAACGCTATATACGGGCGGTAACCAGAGTGTTGTTTTTTTCCAGCTCCGACTAACCCCGTTCATCCCGCTCATTTACCGTGGGGACTCGAATAGGTGGGCCGTGTGTGATACTGAGTACTCGTAGTCCGAAATTTCCTCTCGAAAAGGAGGCGAAAATCACACCAAGAAACATGCTTTCCTCGACGAATCTTGGAGTGAGTAGCAGCTCCAGCACACTAGCACAAGATCCGTTTGTTCGAGTTCATACGGTATACTGTGAAAGAAGTAGAGGGCGTCTAAACAGGCCCAGAATGTGTCCGGATTGAGGAAGTGCTCCTGTAGACAAGAGAGCCTTAGTGGGCTGTAGTGATCAAATTCTTATATTTATGCTATAGGCGCTGATTTTGTCCCCACAGGAGCTATTCTTGACCGGGAATACCCGCACCCAAGCCCTCTCAATCAGATATTCGAGTGACATCCTATGAATGAACTCCACCCTCAACGCTGGTCTCGAGCCTTTGAAATCGGCTGGCTACGAGTTGCTAAATTTAGGCTCAGCTTCGCTGTGCATGATGTGGTGATTTGCGTCCAGTGCGGGTAACTTAGTAGATCGGAGCTCCCTACTGCTATAGGGTTAGTAGATACCCCTTCCAGGTGATAGAGTCGTTTGAATCGTAGCACAGTGCATTCTTCGGGTGCGCTACCCAAGCGAATGCACCACAAGCACTCTTGAGCCGAAAACTAGAGTTAACGTTGTGGCACTCCACCGGTGTTGGTTGGAGGTGTGTCAGCACGTCTGGACATAGTGGGTATATGAGCGGACAATATGTTGGTATTAGAAGCTGCAGCTGTCCGCTCACTTGTTGCACATTAACACTGTAGAAAGTGCATTTTTGGCGCATCTGATGCTTGCCCGGGCGGCCTAGTCCTTGGTGCGATGGACCGGATTTCCTGCGGGAATCGCTCTTCGCTGCCATGATCCGATCAATGTAATCTCGAAGAGGCGCGCTGTAACTTCTGTCGATAATAAGTCAACACTGAGCCATTCTCTTGCAGGAATATCGGCACTTTTGTAGTACCGTGCTATGGTACGAAGTGCACCTAATCGGATTCCCAGCGCCGGATGCATGCTTTGGGTCCGCGTGAGGGGAGCCAGCGTTTTTGCAAGGGTACGGGACTTTGTTACAGCCCTACAGACGAACCGAAAGGGAGTGAGGGCGGAATTTTAAGGCCTTTCGCAGCCAAGTCGGAGGAGTATCGAACGTGTTATTTTGACGGTATCATATATACGGTGGACGCTTTATTCACTGCGCAACAACGAGGACAGCAGCGCAAAGTCGTGTGGGGATTTATAATTAATTGCCGCGCGGGTGCATGATGGAGAGGCTCATATGGATTCATGTCGAGTTCCTCGTGTTTGGGCCGGGAGATTGAATAATATTTATTTAATTTGCCTTGGTTCGACTTGGTTTTGCGACCGTAGCCTGTCCCGCGACTCTCGAGGAAGATTGAGGGACGAATTCTAAAACGGGGTTGCCGGTGATCGAAGGAGTATGGAATAAAGAAATGACCCGAAAGAAGGATGTGAGATGGAATAAGTAAAGATAATATTATGCACAAGCACAGTATACTGCACACTACCGAACCCTTCCATATTCTATTACAGTGGAGGCATCCAGCGACAGCGCATCTCGAATTACCAGCGGGACGTAGGGTACCCGTACCAAATTTCTCTTCAATAAATTACCTGTCTTCATTTTTAAACTCTGGCTGTCTTGCTCTCTTTATAATTTATCCAATCTGCGGCTAACTTTAGCTCCAGTCTCCTCCTTCTCCCTCCTCAACAACTCCCTCCCCACTCGATAGAAACACGACTTGAGACAACTAGTCAGGCATTTTCCACCATTCCCACCATTCCCACCATTCAGCACCCCGGCCACTCCTTGTCCCTTTTGGCATACCAGCTGCCAGTCAACTTTGTTGTTTTTCGCTCATCATTTTGACACCGTCATGGGGATTTAAGCGAAAGTGCATTCGAATCCAGCTGGCTGCTCTTTCCTCATCTCTCTTTTACCCAGATACGTACCTTACCCGTACGACACAAACCCCCATCTTTACAACCCACCCACCGGAGACGACGACACACACCCCATCGCCAATAACGAACGTCCCTCTCTAACCCCCCCACGCCTCGCTCATCCGCGAAAAGGGGCGGAACGAAGTCGCTCTTCATGGTGGGCCTCGGCGATCTCTCCTCCGGCGCCCAGATTGCGATAGGTGTATGTGTCGGGGTGCTGTCAACGAGCGTGCAGAGCTTGGGTTTAACGCTGCAGCGCAAGTCTCATCTGCTGGAAGATGATCGACCCCCGCATGTTAAGAAGAGGCCACCGCATCGTCGGCGACTGTGGCAGGTAACTCATCAGCGTTCCCCAAAACATCTCACAACCGCTCCTGCTAAAGCTCGAGCTAATTCTAAAAATGTTATTTATAGATTGGAATCCTACTGTTCATAGTATCCAACATCATAGGCTCCAGCATTCAAATCACCACCTTGCCTCTAGTCATCCTTTCACCGCTGCAGGCCTCAGGATTGGTCTTCAACTCTATCTGCGCGACCTTAATCCTGTCGGAACCGTTCACTCGGTACTCGCTGATAGGAACCATCCTCGTATGTATCGGCGCCACGCTGATCGCCGCGTTTGGGGCGATGAAGGAGCCCGCGCACAGTCTTGATGAGCTGCTAGATTTATTGGGCAAGAAGACGTTTTTGTCGTGGATGGCGTGCACAGTTTTGTTGGTTGTGGGGATTCTTGGAGCAACGAAAGCGAGTTCAATTTTACGGCCTAGACTTAAACATACTGCCAAGATGAGGATGATTCGGGGCGTTGCATATGGCTGCGTTAGGTATGAGTTTATTTATTCTGAGATGGGACGGAAGTGAGGGGTGCTTGTTGCAGGAGGCTGACTAGTTTTGAATGCGTAAAGTGGAATACTCTCGGCCCATTGTCTTCTCCTCGCCAAATCCGCTGTTGAACTCCTTGTTCGCACAATCGTCGACCGACACAACCAATTCAACCGATGGCAATCTTGGATGATCTTACTCGGCCTCGCAGCCCTCGCGCTAGCACAGCTATACTACCTCCACCGTGGGCTAAAGCTCTGCTCAACGAGTGTCCTATATCCTCTTGTTTTCTGCATATATAACATAATCGCTATCCTAGACGGTCTTTTGTATTATAGACAGGCATCTAGACTCACGCTGTTACACGGCGGCTTGGTATCCACCTCCTCTCTTCACCACCCCACCTCTCGAGAATTATGTTAACATAGGATACGAAAGATCGCCCTCGGCACTGCCATCCTCTTAACTGGTGTACTCGCTCTCTCCTGGCGCCTAAATCAAGAACCAACGAACCCACCCACAAACGCCGCAAGCGCACTCTCCCCCGGTATAGGTTTCATAGATACCGATTCCTCAGAACCCTCGACAGACACTGAAGGTGAGGGCTCAGAAATCAACACAAACCAACAACTTGCCTCCCCATCATCTCCATCCGCCCGCGACAAGTTCCTAAAACGGAGACGTGCGCTGTCGGAAGTGGAAGAAATCTGGGGAGAACTCCAAGACGAGGGCGGACTCCCGAGGGATGAAGAGGAGGCTGGAAGCGACGTTGATGAGGGCACGAGTCTGTTAAGAAAGGCCCCGAGCGGGAGGAGGCATACCCGAAGAGGGAGCTACATTGGTCGTGGCGGCTCCGGCAGGAGCTCCAAGAAGGAGAGAATCCTACAGGGCGCGATAGGGGGCTGGTGGAAACTAAAATGGTGGAAAGAGGGAAAGGAAGGGGACTCCGGTCGTCGTTGTGGGCGGGGTGATGATGGCGATGATGCGCAAGACGGTGGTGGGGGTTGATGTGGTGCGGGGAGAGGGGACTAGTAATAATAATAATACTAACCCCCAGCGATGAGGCCAATTGTTTACCTTTTTATTTTTTTCTGTTTTTCAGATCCTCGTTACTGCTACTTCTTACATGATAAATTTTTATATTTTTTCTTTATCGCTCCTTTATTCCGCCTGTTCAGTTCAGTTCCGTTCTGCTCCGGTCAGAGGTGTATCTTAGCTCTGTATTCTGCGTGGCGTTTGTCTTTTAAGATATGTATTCTGTTATGCATGGGTGCCGTCTTGTTTTCATGATCCGGTTATGTGATTATCACAAGACCTATCCTTTTCCTTCCTTCCCTTGGAGTGTGTGGCGGGTGCTGTTATGTTGACGGCAAGCAGGTATGTATGTAAGGTTTATTATACTGTACTCTACAAAGAACCGGAACGAAAAAATAAATAAGTAAATATACGTGGATAGACATGACAAATACGCTCCGCTTTGGATGCTGCCAGTAATCATCCACCGTGCTTATCCATCAGTCAAGTATAAACCGCTAACGAACGGAGCATGTTGTCATATAACCCACTTTATGTCATGACTCGCCGGGGAGCGGTTACAAGGCCTGCCTGCCAGAGCGCCCTGCGAGCTTCACAGCACGGTGGTGGAAATTGGAGCCAACCAGCGTTGAAAGCGTTGAAGCCGCTGGAAGAACATCGTGGAAGCCGCAGGCACGATACGGAGGATTTCCCCATTCCGGCGGAGTAAGGGTGCACGGGGAAGCCCCCACGATCGTGCATTTCCCCATGCCGCGGGAAGAACTAGAGGAATATGGACACGCCCGGAGGGAGGAAGACTGATATGTGTGATGCGGGGGGATTTCATTTCGTTTGATATTATATACCCCCGTATTCCCCGTTAGTTTTGTCAGAGCACGCACCGAACGGAGAACGGAGTACCTCCCACATCAGATATCCTGGTCAAATTGTCTCGTATCCCACCCACCGTTGCTGCGCTATCGGGTTCAGTAAAGAAATCTGTCTATTCTTGATTATCGTTATGGGAGAAGTAATTAAAAGTACAATTCTTTCCGTAATCTTTTTGGGCATCGTCTTGCCAAGGCTTCGTGAAACTTCATTTTTACTTTTGTCTTAATTGCGCTTTTAACACGGTCCGCAATAACTCTTGATATCACCTTCGGACTTAGTGGCACCGTTTGACCTCGAATGGGAAGCGAAATCATGGGCTGGTTTTCGAGCGTTTTACGGAAGGAAATACGATTCGGCGCTCTAAAGTTGGGGGTGTTGAGGATTGAGGGTCAATTTTATGGAGAGGGTTCGTTCCGATTATCCCGAGTTATATCGCGAGTCGGCCCGAGCCAACGCGAGGTGTTGTGGATACTGTGGGAATCGTGCGTGCGTGCACGTTGAAAGTAGAAGGCGAGGTTGATTGGTGGGTTGGGTCATGGATTTGCACTCGTTCTTGAGGTTGTTTGAGGTTTTGCTCTGATTTGATGGGAGTACGGGCGTATCTGGCTATCTCGAGTGCTATCTGGTGCGTTGGGGTTCTGGGAGTGCCGTATTGGAGGGTGCTTGTTTCTTGGGTGTGTGTTATCGAATGAGTGATTGAGCGAGTGATGGTCTCTGTCTACCTTCTATCTATGCTGTTCCATATACTGTATCTTCTTAAGGTACATTATCTTATATTCGGTCTGCACTCCCCTTGCACGGCCTCCAACAGCAGTACGGCGTGGTGATGTTGGGGCACAGCCTGGTGAGATCGAGTCCTAAGATGTCTCTGTAGCTCTACCTTGTCTGGGAATGTTCTGTTTGATAGGGACTTATAACGTGCTGTGCACCACTCTTGTGTCGCTGTGGTTATATCAGATGGCCTACCCGAAGTCTCCGGTATATCATCTCCGCCCGCTACAGGCGCGGTTGGGCGGCTGTGGCGCATTTAGATTCCTTGTCGCCACCGAGTCATGGACTATGCTGGGAAGTATCCGGGTGGCACAGTCGGTATTTGTTCTCACGCCACTGTACAAGTATAGAATATCCCTGCGTGTGGGAGACTTGGAAATGCACTTGAGTGATGGTTGCTTCCATATTCCGGCCCCTCGGTTTTGGAAGTGTATTCCACGCGTTGTTGGTTTGATCCCCACCATCCATGTGACTGGTCCCCGGGAGGCGGGGGGTTGTCCGCGCTTGGGGGCCATGGGCATGGGGGAAACGTTCTGTTTTTCCCTAATCCCCGGTTTTCATAAAAGTGTATCCTGTGCTCTTACGGTACTGCCAAATCTTTCGCCGCAGGGCGGGGTATTCGACTGTTTATTGCTGATGTGTGCTCTAGCCCTACTGGCCGGATGGTGGGATATATTTCCTTCGATTACCGAGTTTGGAAGAAGTGCGCTTGCTGCACTTGTGTGGGTTTGAGCAACTCCCGACCACCAGTGCCCACCAGTTGGGCAAACAAATTGTTCCCTGCCCTCATGCGTAAACGCTTGGCCCAAGCAGGAGTATGTATCCGCCTGCTTGTCCCGATGTTTTGGCAACTAGTTAGGTCAGTGTATGTACCGTACTGCAGCCATGTGTCGTAGTACTTGTACGGTTCCCTGGATCATGAGACCTGTGGGTACTCTATATTTCGAATGCCAGTCCTCTCTTAGGATAAGACACTCAATCCCAAGCAAGTTGTCCCGGAAAACCGTCTCGGGGCATCATAACACCTTGTTTGACACAGTGCATATTTCCATCCCTTAAGTTTATATGAAGCATAGGCGTTGTAGCGGCGCGAGAAACTTAGTGTATACCAGGATCGCAGTCCTTCGTTAGAATAGAGTACCGTCCACTCGACAAAGATGTCAAGCGCGAGAGTTGTGCCTGTACTCGAGTATGCACATACGCACCTGGACGGTATCATCCAGCTCCCAGCCTCGCCTAAATCACAACTCCATCAGCTGAACAACATACAGTACTTTCACCTCAGGAACTTGCCTAACTAGAGGAAGTGCACGAGAGCTTACCGTCCCCGCACATTACTCCAGAGCCCGTACCAATAAACATCGGTTTTCCAGTGTCCGGCAAACGCTAACAACAGCCCCTTGCCTTGGTTACCTGGGGAGAGTGTGCTGCGCTATACGTCAGCAGACTGAACATATTCGGGCTTCAAGTCTTGCTCCGCCCCTACCGCCTTACCACCACCCACCGCACTCGGGACTGGATTGAACGGCTTGAATTCCGTATCGTGCCCCGTCTCTCAATGGAGTCAGCAGTCGTCAAAGCACGCCCACCATTTTACAGTAACAGGACAGCAGTTTTTCGCAACCCCTTTGGCTCTCATAATCTCATATGATTGGAACCCCCCTCTTCTCCATCAATCTGCTGTACCAAATCGTCAGTTCTTTCACGTATGATATGCACCCCTGCTCAGCCGACCCCTCACCAACACCAAACACAAAGCGGAAATGATTACCAACACTGGAATCCAGCGCCATGCCCTTCGCCAACAAATTGCAAGGATCGTGCATAAAAAGATGGTACGGCGCAGGGGTGTTGGCGCTGGCTTCGCCCAAACCAGTGGCTCGCCGCATCCATCCATTGTTCAACATGAGTCCTAAAAATCTTTCATTACATTTCTTTTTTTTTTGATAGACATGCCGAACCGGAGCCCGTCAATTGCCGATATTTCTTTGAAATTGATCGAGGCAAGAAGAGACAGAGATCTCGCCGATGCCATCTTTCTCAAGTGTATCACCGCTACTGAAATTTTACCAGTAGCTATGCGCCATATCACCCACTGTCTTATACCTAGCCCTAGCGCATCCAGGCCCCTCTACTCTGGATCTCACTCAACCGCATATCTCGGTGAGTTGTAGAAATTCTGTGGCAGTTTTCAATTCTCATGCAAAAGCATTCGCCGAACCGGAAAGCAAGGGCATTCAGAGCCATATAGAATTTTAACGCGCCTTACCCCCCTGTTCTTATTCAATTTCATCCTGTAAAACAGAATTCCTGTGGCAGGGTCGGAAGAACTATTCCTAAAAAGAAAAAAGAGGGTGAAGGGATGGGAATAGCAATTGGGCGATAAGCTGGTTGTAAGCATGGCACGAGTATCGAGGGTGCAGGCTTCCTTCCTTTGCATCCGATGATGAACGCAGAGGGGATTGCTCCCCTTGGTGCGTCACCTAGGATGCTCCGCCGGTACTGCAGAGTGATTTTGAAAGTGCAGACTGAAAAGAAGAAATCATGGGAGCCTCAATTGGACTGGTTAGTATTGGTGGAGACAACCTATTCGGCGCTGCAAGTACAGTACTCATACCATGAAAATTCTTCCTCCGCTGTCCTATGCCCCGCTGTGCCGAATGAAATCCAGAAGTTTTGGTCATCTGGGATATCGGGGTGCGACAGTGCATAAAACCCGAGGATAATGAGAGAAGGCTCAAATAGAGACTCACATGGACAATCAAATATGCTAAGGGTAGAAGAGAAGATTAGATCGGCGCTAAAGTTTTGAAGTTCATGATGCACGCACGAAATCCAAACCCGGTATACCCCGGCAAGTGCCGGTAAGCCAGTTCTTAAAGCGTTGCCCTACGGTAAGCCTATCTTTCCCCCTCCCCTAGCTGGTCGGCCGGAACAGATTAGTTAAGGACAGCTATCTCAGGGAGAAGGCGGGGGGAAATTCGCCCCGCATGAGAATCATATCACGGGCCCGAGTGATATATGCGGGAGCAGCTCATTGTTCTTGGAGGATGCTATTCAGAAGAGGAGGGAAAACCTGAGGAGCAAGGCAAACACCACCGCTCCACCCATCGCGGAAGAAGGAAACAAAAAAAAGTACCAGTAGAAACAAAAGGCGAAAAAAAACAAAAAAGCACCCAATTGCTGGTTTGAAAACCTCGATTTGTCTAGCACGCCACTGGGAGTATGTCGTCAGCGGATCCGTCTTTGTCTCTCAACTCATGATCCCCACGAACAAGTCACCCGAACTCGTTCCGAAAAACAAAAACTACTGCATTATTCCTTCCCTTCTTACTGGCCAGACGCAAACCATCCAACTGCCTCTGTCTTGGCGAATGATCTACCGAGACCAATCTTGCCACGAGTGATCTCCCATGACCGCCCTAACTAAGCCCCAATCTGAAAACACCTGCATACTGCAGAGAGTTGCAGTTACAGATCGAGATGTGCGCGCCATGTGCTTGCACGGATTTGGGGTAGTCAGTGACTAGTGAGAAGTTACGGTGCCAGAGCACAGATGCCAAGTGCAGCATGAGTATGAGAAAGGTAAAACGCGAGGTATGACCGGACTTGAAGTTCTGGATCGCTGGTAGGAATAGAATGCGAAGTGACTTGTAGGCCGGTACTCGAGTACAGCGAGGCAGCTAGGCTAAAGTACGGGGAGCTAGGGAGTGATACCGGACCGGCCCGCCGGGTCCGGCGGCACCAGGCTAACCAGCATCTGCATAATCATACCGGTATGATACCGTCTCTGCACTGGCACTCGTATGATACTCGGGCAGTTGTGGTGGGTGGCGGTAGTGGGTGGGATCGATAAACAATACTGTACGAGTACTTGGGCGTTTAAACGCCGATGGTGCGGAATGTTTGTGGGAGAACCACGGTAAACGTCACGGAAGGGAAAAACCTGAATTTGTACAGTTTTCAACGGGGGCACGAGGGAAACCTGAGGGTGGTGGACAGGGATCAAGTACGATACCGTATACGATGATAAGCATTTTTCTGTTACCCTACTTTGACGGACTCAATTTTCTGCCCGCCAAACGCCCCCGCCCGTCACTCACAGGTTTTCGTCATGCCCCCCGTCGAAGAACCTTAGAATGGCTTCCGTCCGTCCATCAGATATCCTTTTCTCACTTCCCCCCACCTCTTGAAACTCCTGTTTTGACCACCTTGTCGTCACTTCCCATTTTATCCCCTTGCACCTGCAACCCCCCCAATTCATCCTGCACGCCCAAGACAAAGATCCCCCCCATCCCTTCCCCATCCCACTCCCCCCCACCTCAATCTTTCATTCGGTATCAATAGTAGAGACCTCCCCAGCGAGCGCATTCGCACCAAACTTCTACAGTTCCTCCAATACCATCTCGAAACCTCCCTCCCCTTCCTCCAATCCATTCGATGACCTCCAGTCACGGGGTTGGGGGGCAAAGATTTGCTCCTCACCCACCTACTTACACTTCGAGTGAGATCGCATGAATCACCCTGTCGGGAAGGAAGCCCTACGGTAGATCGCCACGCGGAAAGCGTGCGAGCGAGTGCCGGTAGGTCGAAATTACGTCTGCTCGAGTAGCGTTGGAGGAGGTTTGGCTCCATCTTACTTCTTTTTGTTGGGTACTTCTCTATTTTTACCCCATTTTGTCGACTGGGAGGAGGGGTTGAATCTTGGCGGTGTTTGTGGGTTTTAATGGTCCGAGCGCGGGGGATTTTCGATAACGGGTTGAGGGGGGAAAGGTTATTTTCCTCCCTTTCTTCCTTTCCCTGCTTACAGAGAGGGTTACAGGTATTTGAAGGGTTCTTAGAAGGTTACTAAGTCTTAGAAGGTATAATATATTCCGGTGGGCTAGCGCGCTTTGTGGTCACGGAGGAGGAAAGATAAAACAGAAGGAGGCATACCGTATGTAGGTGTGATACAAATGGTTTAAGGTTCAGGAGGTGGAGGGGGCTGAAGTTGAAGCAGAGAAGAAGGGAGTGATGGAGAGCTTGGTGTGAACGGTAATGAAGGAGTATCTGGATGATTGTAGAGCAAAAGTACCCCACCCCCCCCAATAAAAAAAGAAAAAGAAAGCAAGCAAGCCTCTTCGTCTACTAGAGCCCTATGCTATCACAAGATTCCGCCTAGACTACCTCAGACTGGCCTTCGAGTAACATCCTATAATCCCGTACTTGTACTCTTACAAGTACCGTACGACACCCACGACTCTTCATCGAGCGCAACGGGCAGAAAAACAAGGAGGGGAAGGGGAAGAGAAGAAAAAGGAAAACAGAAAACCGGAAAAGAGAACTTGGAGCAACGCCAGCTACGGTACGGTAGTTGGTTATTTCGTGCAGTACTGTAAGCTACCGTAAAGGGCACGAAAGGCAAGCCCGCCTAACCCATCCTGTTGGCCCGTGGCCCCTCGACCACTCAGAGAACTGGATTCCCTTCCAGCCACTGGGCGAAGAGTTCGACGAACAGACAGACAGACGACCCACGCTCACACCTATGTAGTAGCGGAGCTATGATAAAATCACCCGCACGCTGGCACGATACGAGCATGGTATCATACCCGTAGACTCCCGTACTCGTAGCAGGAATGAAATACCCGAGAAACAGGGATTCACAAAACGTACTTGTACGGCAAAAAGAAACCCGTGCATATCCGTTGCACGTACAAGTACGAGTCACGACCCGTGCTTTCGGATACATGTATGTACGAGTGCCTCGCGCCTGTTAAAGGCACTTGTTGCTGTACAGGATGCGATCTTGCGTTTGTCTTCATGATACCAACGTACTCGTGGAGATCATATGCGACCCTCCCTCCCTGCGTGAGCGATTGTCACAAGTCCCCGTAACCCCAATCGTGCATCTGGCGCAAGACCTTTAGATGATGCTATTGCTTGCATGCTTACTCGCGCCGCATCATTCTGTTTGTTGAAGTTGACCATTGTCACAGCCGGCGAGTACAGAGTTGGCAACAGCAGGTCAGTCAGAACGTGCTCGAGTACTTGCCCGGGAAATTTCGTTCAAGGTTTGAAATTTGCGTGTGGAACTAGGGAGGAGGAATGGGGATAGTGGCGTTGCAATATGTTATTTATTTATTCATTCATCTATTAACTTGCCGTATTCCAACAAGAAGGACACGAGACGAAATGGCGACTGTGTGACTCTACCTCTCTCCTTTTCCTAACCTGCGCTCCCGTATCTGCGTATTTGCGAGGGAGAGGAGGAAGAAGACAAAGAGCACTCGATTCTCAGATTTTCCTAATGCTCCACTCACCCCTGTGCCATACTGTATTGCGAGGGGATTGATGTGCTCGTCGGTACTGTAGGCTCAGCTTCTTCAAGTCCCCCACCCCCCC
>QLOI01003531.1:0-13501 GCA_003313605.1 Tuber umbilicatum | reverse complement strand
GAGGGAGGGGAGAGAGGGAGGGAGGGGAGAGAGGAAACAGGAGAAAAGAAACGGGGGCTAGGGCAAACAAGAGGAAACAATAGAGGGCAAACAAACGAAAGGGCTTGCGGCTCACGAGAAAGCGAAGAGCGTGGATTGCGTGCGTAATCCCAGAGCGCAATTCAGAATTTCAGTGGACAGCAGCGCCGTGAGGAAAGCGAATTAGAGATTTAGTCGCTTTAGGGAAGAATTGCTGTCTAGTAGCTATCTTAGGGAAGCGGTGAATCCCTAAGACTATATACCTATCGGCACAAAGAGCATTAGTACTCAAAGAGTAGAATATTCCCGAACTCCTGAGAGGGAAATCTAGCCCCGGGGGAAGGTTCAACCCACGCACCAGAGAGGCCGAGCACGACGACGCCAGATGGGGTGTTTACTCTTCGGCCATAGTGGCATATCTGTATCCGTGCTAAGACTGCTCGGTTCTCTGTAGGGTGTAGAAGAGACTACTATATCTGCTTAGTAGTGAGAATTAAGCCGGCCCCATTCTTAGGAACCCCTTCCACGCAGTATTCACAAGTAATCACTCGACAGGCCTAGCTTATCTCGGAATGGCAAACTTAGTGAGGAAACTACGGGACACCCTATCTTTCTGGGACTTTTGAAACGAACATTATAATGGCCATGTTTTCCTTACTACACCCCAGGCCATAACTAGGAATACACGACTGAAAAAGTGTGGGATAAAAATTTCCGCCGTCCTCAGGAACAATCTGCTATTGCCTACAATTTCAATGTCCCGCTTCGGTCCAAGAACCTTGCCTCGGCGGTATCCCAATTGATGATGTTCCAGATCCCATTAACGTAAGAAGCTTTGTCATTAAAGTACTGGTTTCATTAGTCTTAGACACCAAATGGCGGAGGAGATAGTTACCTGAAGATAGTACGCATGCTCCCACATATCAATACCAAAGATGGGTGCGAGATGGCCAACAACAGGGTCTTGATCCTAGATCCAAAATCTATTTAGTGGTCATCAGGGAGATCCGAGTTTATAGGGGGCTAACCTTAGTGGTGACTATGTCGAGTTGCTCGGTCTTCTTATCCTTCACGAGCCAACCCCATCTATTCATTACAAGATCAGAATTCAGATCCAACAGATACCGCTAGCACTAAATGTGAGTTTTTTTGCGCACGAACCCGCTACCTTGTATCCCCAATAGCACACCCATGAACTCATCTTTAAACGCATCATAGCTTCCATACTTGGCCGAAATCGCTTCCGTAAGCTTTGCTGCTGATTCCGGTTTGGCCTGAGAAGTATTGGCCGGTGCAAGATTAACCCAGAATAGAGAATGGTTGATGTGTCCGCCTCCATTAAACTTGCTATCGCATAGAATTAGTATAAAATCTCCCATGAACAAATAAACGACGCAAGCGGGAGAAAGTACATAGCCTGCTGGAGATAAATTTGGGCGCGAACGTCATTTCCCTGGAGTGCCTTGACATGGTTTGCAGTTGCAGCGTTGAGGTTGTTGACATAGGTTTGGTGGTGCTTGGAATGATGAATTTGCATGATTTGGCCGGAGATATAAGGTTCCAACGCCTGTAGAGCGCTGTGAGCCACAAGGGTTCTTTGAGTCCCGCTTTCCAAATTCCATAAACGTTGATAAAACTATTCAAGTTGGGGAAGGCCGACTGTATGATAGAATACAATCACTCAAGCAAGCACCCGTAAGATCTCGAAAACAAACTCAGCCCCCCAAAGCCATCCGGAGACCCCCACCCTCTCGAAGGACCCAATATTAAAATCAAATGAGGGATGAGGCTCACATCATAAGCATACGGCAGCGCCGGAAGAGTAAACCTTGCCCCGGTCATATCCTCAGGTAAAAGCGACGACCTCGAATTGGTGACAGAAGCGGAGAGGGGAGTAGCAGAGGGATTGGTGAGGTTAAGTAGATATTGCGGGAGTTGAGTGAATAAGAGCGCTGAGAGTTGCATGACGTATAAAGGAACCCCCTCGGGTGTTTATGGAGAGCTCTGTATGTGCGAGGAAAAGCGAGTGGCCTGGTTCCTTTAGGAGGCGACACCAATGACTACTCGAGCATGAGTGAGTCCAAAACGGGGGAAGGGACTCAAAAAAATGGACCAGTTAAGCAGTAGGTTATGGCGATGAACTTTTCGGAAAATATGTTATGTACCTGTTGACGGTGGAACCTTGGGGGGGTTGGTGCCCGGCACGCTGTGGGATAGGTGTGAGAGGTTCCGCGTTCTGAGAGCAATTGCGAATGATTGCGGTGGTTGTGGCTACCGGTACAGCCTGTTCCGGCGCCACAAGGTCCTCAAGTCGCGAGAATTGGCAAGTCCCTGCAGTCTGATTAGTCGAGATCCGTTTGTGGTGCCTATCTTCTGCGCGAGCAGTTCTACTCGCAGCGGGGGAGTCTCGCGACGCTGGGACAGACCGTACCGCTAGGCCCCCGCTAAGCTTGTTTTGGACTGCGTTGTCGTATTATTAATGCAGGCTCGGAGCTACCCCAGCGCTGGGCATATTTCAGCGCTAGATAAAATCAGTTAAAAACGCTGACTCATCCCAAGGGGAGGTGGCATGATACGGTATGATAGTATCATCTAACCATAGCTGAACATCCTACTCTTTCCCAGCGGAGTCACTAACATTATGACAACTTTACATCAAAAAATAAAACAGCACAAGAAACTACATTTAAATGGGTAAACCAAGTATGGCCATCCACTTGCTATTATGCCCTTAGGCACCAACCACTCTTTCCCCGCGGGACCAGCAAAGTGGCGTACTCAGTCAAGCAGTCGAAATCTCCCCCGGTGGGATAGAACGTAGACTGCGGAGCTTTGTCTCTCACAATCGAGATTTGTTTGGCCGGGCCCAGCCTCTACAAGAACTATCCGTACGGTAGAATAGCATACCTCGGAGCACCCCTCAACTGTGATACAGCACCCGCTCTGATATTCGGAATACCGAACGATCAGTAGCTCTGCACAAACATAGAAATACCGAAAATACCCGTGCGCCTACTCTTAGACCATACTGTAATCTATATGGGTTGAGAAATTATACGCTATCGGGATACCAAGTGGGAAAAGTAAGCAGGGGACAATTAATTCTTGCGCCTTCAGCAACAGAGAGAAGTCACGGCAAACTATCACTATTTTTCACTACCAGCATCCGAGTACTCGGTACCTCTACGGTAGTTTAATGGGATATCGTAGTCCTGCTCAAGGCCCTTCAGGATGTGCTCCCGCCAAGTGCTCACCGTTTCCTGAGGGCCATTATCATCGCAGGCCCGGATTGTTCGATAATTCACGATGGATGGGACCTTGGTAATCCATCGGTCGGCCCCCTATCCAAAAGAGGGAATATCAGATGCGTTAGCGCGAAATTTGGCAACCACGATCCTTGAGTGGATTGCAGCACCGTAAGGTAGTTTAGGTACTGGAATAATTGAACCGAACACCAAGACGTTCAGAATTCCCCTCTTTGAATACCGTACTTGTAAGGGAGGGCATGGGGAGGGGAATCATACGGCAAACAACTGGCTTTCACTCCTCCGCTGAGTTAAATAAAAAGAAAAACACAGTCCTTTACTATAAAAGGCGAGTCCAACGTCCTAGTGTGGGGTTCAATTACTCCAGTTCTCACGATACGGCGCTAGATTACTACCGCACACAAGTGGATGGCGAACTCTGCCCGACACCTACAGCGAAAAAAGGTAATTCGAATCAATTGATCGTCTGATGTGCTCGAGCACAAGTACGAGTACTGGTACTAGGGTACAGTACGGTGCAGTGCAGTGCTGCTGATGAACAGCTGAGGGATCATCGATGGGCGAATGGGTTTGTAATCAGTTAGCATCCACAAAGCTTATTGCGTCATATATTACCATTTCTAAGCACTTAGTAGTCTATGCATGCATATTTTTGAAATATAAGCCGACCGAGCTCCAGAATTTGGGTGGGCATCAAAAGCTTTCCCGACCCTTATTATATCTAACTACATCCCCAATACCAACCTCAATACCGATCCCGATTCCAATTCCAATGTCCACCAAACCCCTCGCGATCATAGCCGGTGTCGGCACCGGAACCGGCCTGTCTATTGCCCGCCGCTTTGCCCAAGCCTACAACGTCATAGTTCTCTCTAGATCGTACGCTTCAATCGACCCGGTAATATCAGCTGTGGAAGCTAGCGGCGGAGCAGCATACGGCGTCCCAACGGACGTATCCTCAGAGGCAAGCGTAACGGCAGCATTCAACGCTATAAAAGCAAAGTATCCAGGGTCTCCGACGGCCGCCGCGGTGTTTAATGCAGGGCCTTGGAACCGAGCACCGTTCCTTGAGATAGCACTAGAAGATTGGGAGAGGGCCCTGGGTGTTCAGGGGTGCGTTGGATCATGATGTAACTGCACGTTTTTTTTGTCTCCATCAGAAGGCTAACACCAGGGCCCTGTAACGCGTGGTAGTCGCGGAGCATTCTTGTTTTCAAAGGCCACCATCCCACTTCTCCTTGCTTCGAAGAGTCTGGAGTATCCGCCTACGCTCATATTCACCGGAGCTACGGCTTCGGTGAAGGCATCGGTTAATTTCTCCGCTTTTGCTGCGGGGAAGTGGGCCACCAGAGCACTTAGTCAGAGTCTTGCAAAGGAGTTCGGCCCTCAGGGCGTGCATGTTTCTCATGTTGTCATTGACGGAGTTATTGATGTTCCAGGGACGAAGGAGTGGACTTTTGAAGCGGAGGATGCGAAGATCAGCCCTGATGCTGTGAGTTTGGCCCTATAAAAGGAGCGGGATAGGAGAAGCGAGCTAACAATCGGCCATGGCAAGGTTGCGGACGCGTACTGGCATCTCCACACACAACCCAGGACGACGTTCACCTGGGAGTTGGATGTCAGGCCTTATGTAGAGAAGTGGTAATAGCTGCACATTTCCGTAGGAGAGAGGTTATGAATATATGCAGTGTTCACTCGGACTTGCTTGGTGACATACCGGTACGGTAGAATTAAGGTTACCTATCGATAAACTGCTGTCTCGGTTTGGGGCGCAAATGAATGACGCCAATCATCCAAGCGCAATGCGTAAACTTCCGTACCGTACTCGTACACGAACTGACCTTGGTCCCGTCCCGCAGCGATTCGGAGAGAAAAAAACCCCCCACTCTGGTAATAAGCCCTCGGCCACCCTTCCCATCCCATAATGTACTCGTACAGTACCGCTGTGTGAGGTACCGGTATCATAGTGAGGCCTGAAGAGCAACAAAATCCGGTAGTCGGGGTTTCCGTAATACCATCCTACGGACACTGGCAAACCAACCCTTTTTTTTCCTTCCGTGGAAATTTTCAGCGATAAGCAGGGATACCACAGCTCCTTGGCAGGGTACCGGTACTCTTGAATATGAAACATTGCTGATTGTCGCCCCTTATCCCGTTATTATTGAGATCAAAGGATACCTTTACCCAGAGGTTTCAACAGCAGTATGGTACAGTACCGTGCTCTGAGCCAAAGATGGGAAAGTTGAATGAGGCCTTGTCTTGGTGACTATGAGAGCCGCTGTTGTTCGACGGGGTGGTGTGTTGGTAAGTCGATTTTACGATGCCTTGCTGGAGTACTGTGCTATTTTTAAGATTGAAAGAGCCGAAACGCCCGGGGAGTTGTGCCACCACAAGCATACTTGTGCAAGCGTTGATTACCATACAGTACTCGAGTAGAGAGAGTAGATGAGGTTATGCAGGTCAGCTTTATGTTTCCCGGGAAATTATCAGGCTTGTAGAAGGTTGCGAGAGAACTTGCCGGACAAAATGTTGTTGAATCCTTCTCTCTGTTTACCCGAGTATCTTACTCTTACCGGAAGTACTGTACAGCACAATACTCGCAATCGGTTGGCAAGCGACCGAATAGAGAATTCACGGTATATCTGATTCTGCAGAGCGTAACCCTCAGTACGGCCCTCAGAGAAACGCCCCCATTGGTAGGGTCCCTGCAAGCTCTATAATACCATTTCCGCCCTTTTCATCCCAATTTAGAATTGTTCTCAGCCGCAAGGATTTCGTTGATTCCTGTCCGCTGCCCGTCTCCGAGAGAGAAAAAAAAATCACCCCGAAGTTATCAAGAATCAGACAGCAGCTGTTTCTTTCTTTCTACGATGATTTGAGTTTTTGAGAATAGTCGTATCCGCTGATCTTCCATTTTTTCCATGATACCTTGCCTTTTTTTCCCCCTCGCGCAAAGCTTTTTTTTTCCTGGTGTGTTCTTTCTCTACCCCTACTGGATAATAGGTCTTTTTGCCCCCGGTCACTCGTTCGTGTCACCGCGGTAGGTAGACTACTTTGTTCAGTTGTCCCCATTTGGGCCCGAGGAAAGCCCCTTAATCCTCCAACCCTCCTTTTCTCCTCTCAACGTCAGAACTTGAACAAACCCCAGGTGGGCCCACCCTAAAAGCGAACTCTCGTTTTTCCTCCGACCAACTCCTTCACTCTTGATTCTTGTCCTCCGCTGCCGAATATCTCTTGTCGCTGTGAACCTTTCCCTCGAGATCTGACTCGGGAATCTCTGACTCAGGAATTCAAAGCTCATCCGGTCGTTCTTCGCTAATCTTTGTTTGAGGGTCGTTCCTCCCTCCCTCCCCACCACGATGGACCATGCACACGAAAAATACAACTGGATTTCGAACCATCTTCCGTTCAAGACTGCCGGTAAGAAGATTCTAATCATCGGTACCGCATCTGTTTTTGCCTTGTAAGTTCTTCCCCACCTTTTTAGTCGGTCGCTATTTGCTTTGGATCTAACAGACAACTTTGCCAGATGGTTCCTGTTCCTTTTCGGACCGTCCGCAGCAAAGACCGTCTCGAACCTTAATCTTCCGAGCTCGGCGAATGGTGTATCGCCCGACCTTCTTCCAAATGTTACATGCAACCCTGAGCCGGTAGCGGAGGTCCAGAAGCCTCATGAAGAGCCCCCCACCCCCAAATTCAACGAATCCAAGGTCGCTTTGCTTATCGAGGATCGTCCTGTGGTTCACCTTGCCCCCCTTCTTCTTCACATGATCTCTGTCGTGCCAGAAGATTGGAAATTCCAGTTTGTCGGTTCCGAGGCTTCTATCCAGTTTTTGAACAAGTCTTTGGGCGTGCAGCGACAGGAGGCCAGGGGAAAGCTCGAGATGGTTACTCTTCCTAACACCTGGTCCGTTAAGGGACAGGAGCCGTTGTCCAGGACTATGACCGACATCGAATTCTGGAAGTGGGTTGGTGGGAAATCTAGCTGGGATTGGACCGACCCCTACACTGATCAAATGATCACAGGCCCCGATGGAAAGGAGACCAAACGTACTCAGGTTGAATGGGTTTTGGTTTTCCAAACAGACAGTATCATGTGTTCGAACAGTGGCGTCTCGCTTAACTCGTGGCTCGATTATGATTACGTTGGAGCCCCTTGGTAACTCAACCCACCCCGCCTTACTAGCTGTAGTTGCTGATATCATACAGGGGACCCGGCGATGGTCTTGGTGGCAACGGTGGACTCTCGCTCCGTCGTGTCAGCCGTATTATCCAAGTTCTTGAAAACGACCACCGTCCTGAAAACGATGGCGCCCTTGAGGATCTCTGGCTTGTTCAACGTCTTCAGCTTCTTCCGGGTGCCAAGATGGCCAACGGTACAACCGAGCAGAAGTTTTCTGTGGAACAAGTTTGGCACGACGAGCCCATGGGTTATCACCTCGGATGGAGTGGAGCACGTCTACCTGAAGGGGTCTGGGATGAAAAGGAAAAGCGAGACAAGATTTGGAACTGGTGCCCAGAAATCAAGCTGATCCTCAACATGAGGTTAGAAAGAGAGGGATGCCCCGATGGACCGCAATCAAAGCTAAAGGCTAGAACCACCGGGGAAGACTGGACGAGACGATTGAAGATATTCTAGTGGGTCTTGGGGATAAAACTTTCTTGCCATATACTTTTTTCTAGGGAGTTTATGATTTTAACGTTTTAAATTTTTTTTCTTTTTTTTTTTTCTCTTTGATTCGTAAGGAATGGGGCTCTTTTTAACTTTTTTCTTCTTTTCTTTTCTTTTCTACTTTCTGCTTTGGCTTGATGGATTAGGAGATTCGCTTAGCGGACTTTTACGGAAGTCACTGGCGTGTGATACCGTATTAGTTGTCATTTCTTCGTGGCTCGAACCAAAACAATACCGTACGAATTTGAACAATGGTGTAGGGGTTAATGATAGAAACTTAATTGATGCTCGTTTTAGGTGGGATGGTATCTGTATACTGTGCCTCATGCAATACTCGTACATACGAGTAGTTGCTTGTTCTACTGTGGTTGAGAGCGTGTTGTGATAGTCGGATTGTGTACTGTACCGAGCACAGTATTCCATCATGTTTAAAAACTTTTTTGTATCTGCCTTAACGGTGGTCTCGGGCCTCATAATTGTATGTCATGCCCTTTCGCATCCCACTATCCTCACATTAAATTTTATCCCAGAAATCGCGGAGTCTACTACGGTAAGTTTGCACCCGTGACCTTCAATCTCTCGTCCCTCTCTGGCTGGAAGATTGTCCAACTTTTATCTCAAATTTGCAGCGGGTCCCCTCCCGACGTACATACAGTATATATTTCAGAGGTAGCTACTACTTTATCGTGAGGCTCTTGCGCAACTGGAATCTGGAGGAACTGGGCAGAGTGCTCGAGTAGAGAGGGTCAGGTGGCGCCTAGCCTTTGTAACCATTGATTTACCGTACGAGTACTTGAAGGTTAAAGCCCAATTCTGCTCCGGTGTCCTTTGGAACTCGTTGCTCCAATGCTCTATCTATAGACTACTGATACTTGTATCGTGTACCAGCGGACAGTATCGATCACCGCCACCCATCTTCAGCTATCAAGCTGCCTATGTCCTCTCTCCTGTTTGGGTTTTTCGATTTGCCAAGCCACTATTCTACTCGTACAGAAGTGTACAGTATACCGTACTTCGATGATTCCTCGAGACAAGATCCGCTACCGCTAACGCTCGCATTATCTCCAAACAGCCGGATTCAAGGTTCGGAACAATCTACATCCTCGGTTTCCCGCCAAAAACCAACACGGCCTTGGACCCGTTCACAGGGAGTCAATCAATCAGTCTCCCGCTGGGATCGACCTCATGTTCTTGCCGGATTACTCCCCACCGACACCGCAAATCCTAATGCCAGAATATGATGGTAATTTGCCCAAGCAGGGCTGCCGCTAACCTCTTTGGTCGAGCGATTATCGAAGACGAAGGGGAATCGACTGGCGCCGGGTTTACCACTCCAGACTACGAATTGCCTTGCGGATATGCGGAAACGGATATCCCTCGAACGGGCTCTGGAGAACGTCGAGAATTCTCTAGGGAAGGGGTAGGGGTGGATGATCACTAGTCTATGGGCATGGTGGCTCTCCTGAAGAGGTGACTGATCAACCCAAAGAAGCTATTCCTGTCGTGATCACCAAGTCCGTATGATATATGTGTCCCTTGTAGCGAGCGCTGCTGCTCTCCCGCGCTTCGCCGGTGGGGGGTGGGATTAGCAATGGTTTGGACCTGCTGCAGAGATCATCGCGATTTTGGGATTGCGACCTTGAGCGGGGTGCGGAAGGGGCTTGTTTAATAGGGTTTCAGCGATATTAATTTCCTAGGACTTCCGGTTGTGATTGTCACTAAGAATACCGTATTAACTACTCGTATAATATGATACTTGGTAGTTTTCGTGATGAATGACCTCATAAAGGTCAATAATACTGACGTACCCGAGTACATCGTTGTGCCCTGGGGCTGGTAGCGGGGTGTTAACCTTAATTTACTCGTATATACACAAAGCATGCCCGAGGGCATCAGCTTTACCGCCAACGCCTCAATGATTACGCAGTGACCATGGCGGCGGGCTGGGCTGTTGCATACGGTAACCCAGAAGATGGCGAAACTCCAAAGATTGTGATCAATATTTTGTCAAATATGAGCCCTCCACCATTCGGAAGACAGAAGTATGTGATTTCCTTCTTTAGCCTCCAAGTTTACTTCTGAAGGATGGGTCTGAATGAAGGTTTCTGCACGCAGTCCCGAGAATTTCTTTGAGGTTAAGGTAGTTGAACTCTTTATATATGGATTAGATTACTCGTAAAGGATGCTGGACACTGATGCCGGGGCCCCAAAGGACCAGACCAAACGAGTCTCCCATCCTTCAGAGAGATGATGATATATTAGCGGGCACTTTGGCTCCGGTACCAGTCCGAATATTGCAAAAATCGTATGTCCACCTCATCCCTTCATCACATTCTGGAGCAAGCAACTCGCGACACTCCTCCAAGGAACGATAAGCTGAGCCTCAACTCTTGATTACGGAGCCACCCCCAAAAGTGGTTAGAAAAAATGGGTTGCGATGCCGAAGTGGCGGTGAATGGTTAAAATGCAGTCAATATGATACGCAGTGGAACTCCGGCAGACGCTGTCTCTTCAGGCTTGCGAATAGTCTCCCTCTAAATTATTAAGTTACGCGGGCTCGAGGCAGTAGCTATCATTCGCGCAGCTCAGGATCCGCTGCTGGACGCGGAAAAAAATCTTCCTAAGTGGAAGTAGCGGTCACCGATGGGTCGGGGACCGAGATCGCGCTAAGGAGGGATGGATGATTTCACATTTACACCCGCGGATCATGACAAATTGAAAAGTTTTTAACAGAGGGATTCCTCACGGTGAGGTCAGCTAGGGGCGGAAGAGCGTGGTGGACCATTGGTGGTGCTGGGGTCCCGTCTTCCCCAAGTGGTGATCGGTAAACTGTGCCAAAAAAAAATGACGTCAATGATCGAAACGAGTGATTTTCTATGGCGGATGGTATTGCTCCACTCCTGCTGGTTTGCTCTCACTCACTGATGATCTACAATAAAATACGGTACGAACAAATTGGAGGGGGGAAAAACGTGAAAAAGGTGAACTATTTGCTCGCCTGCTATTGTATTTTATTCCTGTATTCTCCTGTGTTTATGTTTTCTTTTTCACCCCACTTCTTCGTTCTCTAATACTTCATTTTTTTTGAAACCCTAATCCCTGATACCTATTATTTGTTTCAATTCTTCTATATTTTCCTTAATCCTAATAATGAAATGATTTTTTTATATAAATAAACTGCACTTAAAAACAGTTGCCACACATTGGGGTGCTATAAAGAACTAGGTTCTCAACCACAACAACCCAGTACGGTCCCTTAAAAGACACGTTCCGGGAGGTTACGCGGGCTGCTGGTCTATAATGACAGGTGTTGACTGTATTTGAAAACCTGAATTGGGGTTTCTTTTCCCGCTTCTGCACACCATGTGTAGCCCCCCCCCCCCCCTCTTATACCTGCATTAGGGTTTAAAGTGTTGGGTTCTACTGCGCGTATAACGGCGTTTAGTAGGTTTACGGTAGGTCGCTGTACGATACCATATATAGTACTCGTATTGGACAGTACCCTACTCGAGTAGGATATGTCTTAATACTAGACTTGTACGAGTGATGGTGTGTGACGGCGTTGTTGGGTAAACAAGTAGTGGTGATAGCAAGGTTATGATATGTTAGGTCAGAAGATTTGCTTGGTTTTCCTTTTTTTTCAACACGTGCTGTATTGATCATAGCAGATACTGTACGTCTATAGGTTCCTACTAACCTCACTTGGTATTGATGCGGTCCTGCAAGAAACAACAATCTATCGCAGACGGCAAAAGATTAGAGTAATGACAGCAGGATTGGGGTTGGGGTTGGGGGGGGGGGCCTATTGCAACGCTGGGTCGAATAAGGGGATAGGGTGGGGAGAGAGCGAAGCTTGGCATGGCCGCTGCGATGTAGATCTCTCTCACGCGGAGCGGCTCTTAACGCCTGATAAACTGTGTCATGCCCTAGCAGTCGAAATCAAGTCGCCGAATCTGAATACCGAAATTATTCCTTCAATTGAGACAGTGCTAACCTGTTGTCAAGGACTTGTCGTCGGGGACAAGAAGGCTTCCATTGTGCGGTTAATCCACCTTACCTTTCATGAGCACCTCCGGGATCATACCGAGCTGTTTAATGGAGCTCATTCGATAATGGCGGAAACCTGCTTAAGTTATCTGGGTTCGAGGCTCTTTCAACGAGTCCTTCCCCCGATATCCAAGGTACCGTACACCATTTCTCGAATATTCTTCAGAATATCGGGGAATCCACGCAAAAAAAGACCTCTCGGACTGCGCAAAATCACTTACGCTGAAGCTATTTGACGACTACTAGGACCACATATCTACTAAAATTCTCTTGGAAGCAAGGAAACCGTATTTACCCACTGTGGGTTTCGATAAACTCTCCCTGTTCAGTGGTCTACATTGTGCATCCGTATTCGGGATTGTTGAGATTATAGCTGAGTTGGTGGGGGTGGAGGGTTGTGAAATCGACCGACAAGACTGTACGGGCAATACACCTCTCATGTGGGCTGCTGTGAGCACGAGGGACTGGTAGAAATACTACAGTACTGCACTGTATTTTTTATATTTTTTTATATTTTATCTTTATTATCGTGATGTTCAAGGTTACTTAAGGGTAGCGGAGTGTTCGGAGGTATGGTTTGTGGATGCTAGCTGTGATTTTTGTCCATAGCCTCGTACATTGGGGGGTTCACTTGTAACTTTATTACCTCAATTTAGTTTACAGTAGTGCAGAACTAAATAGTACTGGAAAGGTGAATGGTACTAGAAAGCAGGCGATCGAACATACATACAAGCCTGTTACCAGCTGCAAGATGAGGGTTCTCTGCGAGAAGGAGCAAGTCCGAATTCCACCCATAAGAGCAAAGGAGGGAGAAGAAAATGAAAACAGGCCAGCACCCCCCCCCCCAATCCGCTATCGACACATTTATCCTAGCATCTCTCCAACACCGACCGGCCCGAACCCATTCCACCACTCCCCCAACTTGGCACCATCTCATCAATCATCGGCCAGAGAGCTTAAATCCTTACCCGAATCTCTAAGTTTTTGCATTACCTCGTTAACGCCGGAACGAACAGATTCCATCTCAGCATCGCTTAATTGGTGCTTTCCCCCACTCAATGACGCATCAGTGCTATCCGAGCCCGATCTGTAAAGCTTCCGCTCCTTTAAATATTTGATGTATTCGCGACTGATCTTTGCTGCCATAGCTTGTTCCAAGGACTTCTCCAGCGCAATCTCCCCCGAAGACTCTCCAGCCATCACCTCCCCCGAGGACGCTTCTGCCGTGGGCATCCCCCACGGCCAGTACCATTTTCCGTGGGAGCCTCTTGTATAAAACTTCCGTTGGCCCGATTCGTTGAAAGCTTCTAACCAGATACGACAGGCGCTGCAACTAAGCTTAGAGACTCCAACATAACTAAAAGCTGGAACCTTGTCCCATGAATCATTATGTCTAGTCGCGAGGTACCGAACAAGCGCACATTCGCAGTGGGCTGGACACACACGAATGTTCTTCTCATGATGTTTCGCAAGCTTCTCCGCGTAACTCTCCTGCCAG
>QLOI01003530.1:0-17986 GCA_003313605.1 Tuber umbilicatum | reverse complement strand
CAGCAAAAAACGGTGGGGGCCCGCCTGGGGAATAACAGGGGGTGGGCCCTGAACAGGAGCGGGGGCCCGCGTTTTTCGGACCCCTGGAGGCCCCGTAACGAACAATAGTCTCGGGATTATGGGCCGGCCCACACCTAAAACGGGTTGGGATGGGCTGGGCCGGGAGAATAGCGGTGCGGGCCGGCCCGCGTCGCCACGAAGAGAAGCCAGGGTGACCCAAACACTAGCCCAAATATATTCCAATATTTGTTTATCAAGTCTTATGATATTACTCATATCTCATTGAAATTAATATGAACCTAAAGACTTGCATCATTCTCAGGAATATTGAAAAATTTTCAACCTCATTGGAGGAATTACCTCTTTTCCGAATGCTGCTTGAAGCTGATTCTGCAACCTCTACTATCCTCCGCTGGGTAACCGGCCTCTTTATGAGATTAGAATATCAGCCATCAGTGATCTTTATTTCCAACCCTTTGCCAATGTAGGAACTTGAAGATGACATTAGCAAACTCTCCTCCATCTTCTCATATCCACATTCCCCTCGGAGCACTTCCCGAATTTCACTTTCCAACCCATGTGATATTTCTTGTATCAACTCAGATGATAAGAATCAAATATCGACTTACTCAATAAGATCTTCCCCAAGTCCTATTGTTGCTGCTCTACCAACCCCACTACCAAAACTCAAGCAGTCACCCACGTGATGGTAGGTATAGGGAAAGGCTGAGAAGCCACTTGGGAGAGCATAGATATAGCCAACATCATATGAACCCAAGAGGATATTATTAGGAACTAAGTACATAATCACTAATTTATAGTATTTACTTGGTCCTACTACAATTGAAGTTCTTCAATGTTTCAAGTACTAGCAGTCAACTAATAGCCAGCAGTTATATTGCAGATGCAAATCAAGTTCTGAATTCAGTCCTTCTGAGTATTCATTTCTTTTACTCGGTTAATATTGGTGGATGTCCAAGTGGTTTATCAAGTAATGCATGTTGGACGGACCAAGATATTTTATCAACCAATGATCAATTCATAATAGTACTTAGAAATTATTTCCAATGTCTCCATTGCCAATCTACTATTTTTGAGGCCCTAGTGATTCATCCAAGGCTATAACACAACAGAGTAATTATTCAGTTTACAATTCTCTGAGCTCTTCTCATGTAATTTGGAGGGCACCCAACCTGGTGCAATATGATTGAATAACAATGTACATGCGGCAGGGCTGTTTGTAGCTTTCATTCTGCTATGTATACCAAAATGTCTGCCTTATCTCCTACTGATTACCATTGGGGCTGCAAACACGAATAATTGGTTATGCCAGCAGCCAGATTGAAGAACAGAAAACCACTTTCTATTCCAAAAGGTTGTAAGTATTGTTCAGGCAGTCACTATTCATATGTGTAGGATACAAGTAACATAAATTAAAACCAAGAAATTGATTTAGAAGATATAATGTTATAGGAAAATAAGGATTCAGGCCGCTGTCCGGAGGTCCTTTAAAACTGGATATCAATATGTGAATTTAGTAAAACTGTTCATATGAAATAGGTTTTGAAAAGATCGAATACAAGCTGTTTGCAAGTAAATTGATCTGCTGGCTCGGGAATATAATAACAGGAAATAAAAGCAACCTGACTTTGCAGTTTTTGTCACGATTCCTAGAAACACTATAGAACTAATTAGCAATGACATAAAACCTGTCCAGATGAAAGGTGAAGGTTGCAGTGTTGGAGTTAGGCATATGCCGAACCGGGGACTAGTTAGCTACCAGTAGCCTTGTAATATATTTCTTGATGTCATGAAACATATTTCTTGACTTCATTGTATCAACTCTTGTTGAGAGCATAATTATTAATGTGCGAACATAATTTAAGATGTTTAATAATGGACTAGATTAATTGCAGATATCTTCAAGTAACTCAGGATTAATTCTATTGAATAAAGATAAACTTGTATCACAAAAAAGTAATTGATGCAAGAATCAGACAATGTATCTTTGTATGATTTAGTCCTATGAATAAAGTGTAGGATTTGCCTCAGGAATATGATCGAACAAGCTGAATGTGATATTGTTGCTTATAGTTATAAGAATTGTTAGTAGTGGTGAACGACAAAGGTTAGTAAAACTGATACTGACAACTGGTGTGATTGTATTGTTGACAAGACGAAACAATATATGCATGTGATGATGCAATAGAATAGTAATAAAACTATTCTAAAATTAGTATGCCGAAAGGAAGGAAATTAGTTATTAATTATCTTCCCAAAGTAAGTGACAGGAAATTGGCCACTTTGTATTGTCCAGTCAACTAGTAAGTTGCAGTCGACTACGTCAATATTTGGTAATCTATGAGCAGAGCACCTTTCACTAATACGTGCTGACCACGTGCGTTAGAATTTGAGATTCACTTAGCACTTGTTTGCTGTTCAAAGGAATTGAGAAGATTTCTCAGTATCAAATAGTATTCACACCAGTTGATCAAAGATTGGTGGAAAGCATCACCTCACAGCGGTATAGAGATTGTATCAATATCAGATGGAGAGACTTTGGGAACTCATACAGGATATAAATATACTAGTAAGAGATCCTCTACTCGCTTCTGATCCAATCTAGCAATGGATAATGGATTTTATCTATCTTACATTGTTCTATACTTTAATTGTTACACTTTCCTGCTCTTAGTAGTGTTAGTAAACAGAGTTGTTTACAAGCTACTTTATTTTATCTCTCTTTATATATTCTCTTGGATCTGTTATAAGCAATAGCATATACTACTGATTAACAGTTGGCATACTCGAGAAACGGAGAGGATACAGCTGGCTGGAACAAGACTAAAGTTAGATGAGCAGCCATGTCAGTCAAGGAGAGAAAGTGAAACTAAAATGGAGGATTTGCTCAGGCGAGAACCAATGAATGTAGGCTGGATCAACATGCAGGTAGGATAAAAATTGAAGTCGCATTTGTGGAAATACAAAGGTAACTAGCAGAATACCGGTGGTATTGACTACATGTAGGAGAGATCAGACATGACATCCTGATGCAACTGAACATAGTATGGCAATTTCAAAGCAACAGATCAGTGAGAATCTCGTAACCTGCGTCTGGCAACACTGAATACAAGGAACAAGGGAGTAATGGCACTGAGGTCATAGTACAACCATAACATATCCGACTATGGTTATTTTTGATTAATGTAATATGAGTCTATGAAGAAAATCAATCTCCTCTGCAACTACTATTTTCTTCTTGCTTGAAATTATTTCCTAATTCGGAATACCTCAACACTGAAAGGACTATCACTGCTTTTCCCCTCTTGTCTCTTCTTCAGGGTGGAGAGGAATCTATCACCCCCATTCTTTCTATCCATTAGGCCTTACTCTATCTACTCCCACTGGGACTTCCAGGCCCCTGGATGTCTTTGTTGACTCGCCTCCTCGCTTCCAGCCCATCTCACGATGCTGGTTTACAACCCTTACCCTACTTTTATTTCACATCTTTTTAAGGTTTATAAAGTCAGCCTCCTCTTTTTCCGTACAACAGATGGCTGGGAACACAGTTCCCAGCAGTGAGTGATAGAGATCCCATAACCTATAACAAGACATAGTCGCTTTCGCCACACTCCTCCTCTTCCTGCATTCTGGTGGAGGTATCCTATCCACTAAGTAACACTATCTCACAGAGAATCAACGAACTACATGAGAGACGCAGTAATACACTCATTGTTGGCACAGTTGGTACCTGCCTAGCACAGACAAAAACACATCCGGTAGTTGTCTAGTTGATCTTGGACATTGTTCTCTCCCCTAGCAATGACTGAATCAGCTAATACCCTACTACTACCTCTCTACTAGCTGGTACCTTACTGCCACTCCTACCTCTCCTACTGCCTGCCACGACGTCCTTCCATCTCCCACTCCTCTCTCCTGCAGCCCTTGCCTACGGCTACCCCCTTGCTGATCCTGGCTTTTGTGTTGCACTTTCTCAGGGGCTAGGCTGAGGCTTGGACACGTTTATCTTCCCCCGTGGAGATGGTGGTAAGCTTCTATAGTGCCGGCCTGTTAAGGCCCCTTACTTTGTTTATTTTTTATTATATTTTACTTAAGTTTATTTTTGGTTTAAGCAGTACAAAAACCAGGCATACATGGCGTTAGCTAAGGTACTATAGAACCCCACCGAGGACTAGGACCACAACAGCCAAGCAGAAAACCCCCAAGAAACTTACAGCAAATGGGTGGGCAAACAGCTCCCATCAAGCATCCACTCTGTGTACAGATGAACCCATAACCCCCGCAGACAAGCAACATAAAGAAATCCCTCCGCAACAGTGAACCAACACCAAAGAAAACCAAATGACATAGGAAAGAACCACCTCCGAACCAAAATACAACCCCTTAACCTAAGGCGATGGTCCTGTAAAGGGCCCAGAACGCTAGATCATAGGCACCTATGACAACTTCCATTGGGAAAAGGACCAAAATAGCGCTGGCGGAGGCATAAGGTGAAGTAGATGTACTCCTGGACCAGCCGGGTAGGGAAGAAACTAATGGGGAGAAACCCCAGGCTGCTGAAGGATGGTAACCATGGGGGGTGTGGGATACTAGTGGGATATTCTCCGAGGTTGTCCGGAAATGAAAGACAGTGGAAGCAGTAAGATACCTGCTGAGGGCAGTAAGGTGCCAGCTAAGGGCTGTAAGGTACCAGCGGAGGGCAGTAAGGTGCCCGCTAATGATGTTGAGGCAGTAGGGTGCCAGCCAAAGAGTGAAGTAATAACACCAGGTGCCATAAAATGGAGAGGATTGGTAGTAGGGTACCAGCCGATCCAACCGTGGTTGGGACAGAGGAAGGCTAATCCAGGAGACCACACAACTGTTGAAATCGTGTTCGTGTCTGTACTAGGCCATCTCCATTATCAATACAGCAGGTGTCTTACCATGTCTCTCGTATAGTCACTTCATTGTCTGTGAGATATCGTCACCTAGTGTATAGGATATTACCACCATGCTGTAAAGATGGATAAGTGGAGAAATTGACCGAAGCCAGCTAGAAAACCAGACCCTAATGCCCTAAGGCCAGGAGGAAGGGTAGTCCTAAGATCCAATAGGGCGAACTGTATTCCCAGCTGTCTGCTATGTGGAAAACCTTAAACACCAACTGTGTAAGTGCTAGTGAGATGCAAAGCAAAAGTGGGGTATGGGGGCCAGCATTGTGAAGAGAAGATGGAGGGAGGATGGGAGGCAATAAGACCATCGAAGGGCCTGAGAGCTCCAGAGTGAGAGGATAGTACATGGCTTGAAGGCCAGAAGAGATGGGTAGGATAAATTCCTCTCCCCCCCGGAGGGGAGACAATAGGGAAAAAGTGGTGATAGTGCTCTTGGCATTGTTTCGTTCTAGATTAGGAAATAATTACGAGCGAGAAGAAAATAGCAGTCGCAGAGGATGTTAAGGCTCCTTAGTGGCATCTGGGATATTAACTTAATTTTCATTTGTGCCCTTTGGGGACAAGTGTGCTTCAAGACCACAGGGGTTGCCTTTATAACCACTTCCAGCTTGCTCTCCACTGTTGGGCCCCCATAGGCTATTGGTCTCCCCTATGCTATTGCCCTGCCCAGCCCTGTAGCTTAGGGTTTGTTTCTCCTTAGGTAGGATGTGCCGTTAGGCTCAGACTGAGTGTCTCAGGGTTTTCTTCTTTTGGCCAGGCGCTGGGTAGAGGTTTTTCATGCTATAGTGAAAGCTGCATGTGAGGTTTATACCTTGAAGGGATAAATTCTATGATTTAAATAAAAAATAAAAATAAAAAATATATGAATGAAATCAATATTGTAAAACAGAACTTTGACACAGAAAATGTAGATAACAAAATTTAGCAAAATTATAAACATTTGTAACACAGGATGAAACTGTGGGGAGATAGTACTTATTTCTTTCGTCACATTCTGGGTACCTTTTCTGTGCCTTCAAAGAATGGGTTCTTAGATCTGATAGTATTAGAAGCTAGTTCAATATCAGTCACTGCCTCGTGATGAGTATTTACTTACCCCAGCATTCGTAGTAATAGTTTACCTTTTCTTTACCCTGTGTGAAAAAATACCACAGATGTACATGTCATAATCAAATAATTTTAGCGAAAGACTTACAGTTATATTGTAGATATACCTTAACTGCTTTGAGTTGTATGGTATTGCATAGGTGTATGAACCACTATTGTAATCAATAGTATTGGTTTGGTTTGTAAGTAGGATGTAGGAAGATTTTTAGAAGGAGAAGTATGTACAATCGAGTTAAATCATCACAAACCACTTATATTATCTCCTATCTTATATCATTATCCATACAAGTTCTTAGATTTTTAATGATTATGGAGGAGACTGGATGATATGAGGAATAGGTCAGTAGATACTGAAGGTTCTGATACTGAACAGAACTGAAGATATAAACAGATGTCAGTACCATTGTTTCACTCTTTGGTTACTGACACGACGGTAGGAGGCCTTGCTATAAATACTCTTACTTTACTTTGCTAAGATCTCTGTAGGATCAATTGGTAAATCAAGAAATCCTCACATCCTAGTCAAAGCCTACTGAGCTGTATTGGACATGACATATTAAGAATCAATTGTAACCAAAGCATCAACTAAATTGAAACCTTAAATAGATGTCTTGATGAAACCGTGGATATAATCTTAAGTTTGAGAATCAATATTGTAATAGCAAAGAACTTGCTACAAAGGATTGTGCAGAAAACCCATAGTAAAAGCCAGTCTTGCAGTTGTGAAAAATTATCAGACTTTTGTATTCCGATCTAGATATCTTATTTATAAGTTCAAAGTTAGACTCGATATTTATCATATCTCTTAAGCCTAAATATTCGTTCTAAGTTAGCTTCTTCGGTTACCTTTGCTAAAAGATCTGAATCTGGATCTTATCCAATGAATTGAAGTCATATTATATTAACCAAAAGGATTATTAGCCCTAGATATTATTTACATACATAATATCCAAAAGATGTTATATTGATAAACTAAACACTTACCAACATTTTATTATAGATACTTTCTACAACATTCATATTAGTTTAATTTTTTTCCTCTCCTTACTACAATATTGTATATGCCTGATCTGCTTACTAACATTTTATTATAGATACTTTCTACAACATCCATCTTCGTTTAATTCTTTTCTTCTTCTTACTACAATATTATATATGTCTGATCTGCTTCACAAAGTCAGTATTCATTGATTTTGGAGCTTGATGTCCATGTGCAGACTTGAAATTCAGATGAGATTATAATACATCTTTCCAGGATATATTTTAATCATAAGTAGTAGAGGTAAAGCTAAATGTTGTTACAAAATTTGTACACATAATAGCATTGGTAGAATTATCTATTACAAGATAAAGCAATTGCTCCGAGTATATAATAGTATGTGGCAGTTGGTTAAGTACTATAAATTTTCTATTAACCCCCCTGCTTTGATACTTATCAGATGATACAGATAGGACATCAGATAAGTTCATTTTCTCCTTTACAACAAACTTTATACTTGTCACCTCTGTCCACCTCCTTGGTAAATGATATAATCTTTACATATCTCCTCTTTCATTAGACTGGCTCTAATTGCATATCATGAATGAGTAGAATAAGTTGTTAAATATGGTGCTGGTTACTAGCAAGACCAATGGGAACACATATATTTACAGTTCTGACAACAGTACTATTCTACTGTGTGGGCTATAGGTTAGGAAAAGTACCGCCCAATTGAATTTATATTTGATGGTTGAAATTGGCTGTCATTTTACCAATCCAATCTGGTTAAACGATAACGGCAGACGATGGGTGGACAGGAATGGGGCGATGCTGGAGCCAGGAATCTACCATATTGTTACAGATAGTAAGCACTTTGTTTCTCTTGTCACTAATTGAACCGACTAACTGCATATAGGTTATATTGAGATTACAGAGAAAGGGATATTAATTCGGTCACCTCTCCAAAGAATACATCCACAGGTCAATAAATTTCGTACTGCTGTTTGTAGGCAATATGGTGTTTCTATGTTAACTGGGATACCCCCTGTAGGTTCTCTATAAAGCAAATAGACCGGCCTTCAAGCTGCTCATATATTCCCACTATGCTTGGGGCACTATTGGGAAAATGATTCCTGCTGAAAGTGGATAACGTCTGCCCCCACTAAGCCAATTCATAGAACTATTAGCTCAGCAAAAAGTAGGATCTTGCTATAAGTGGATATCTATACATTATTTGCTCTCATTGCAGTAATTATCAACCCCGACACATGATATATGAATTGTTAGATATTCTAACCTTCATAGCTAATGATTTCGCAGGATAGCAACAAGATTGTTTGTTTCACACCGGATACTATTGATTATATAATATTGATGGCAGTCATCCCAAAGTGTGTTTACTTAATCACCCCCTGCGGCCAGTGGATGACATTTTACACTAGCACTATCATGTTAGGCATATGCGTATAAAGGTCATGGATTTGACTATCTATTGTATGACCGAAGACAATAGCTGACCTAGAGCATTTGGCCTACTCCATTAGACTGGACCCTCGCCTACATGAGGGAGGTTAAAGGAATAAAATTAGTCTGTTAAATAGGAACCTATCAGGCAATTAAGTCAATCCTATCATAATACCGCACAAATGCAAGAATGAATTTCACTTTAACAAGGGTTAAGGGAATATAGCTGTAAGGAAATTCTTGCTATGCAATCAGAGAAGCGATAAAGCACTAAGGTTACTAACTCTTGTGAAGATAACGCAGTCATGCCTATGCCTTGGTTACTGATATTTGATATTGGAACTGATTACTTCAATACCAAGGTATGATGGGAAGGATTTGCAATAGAGCAGCATAATCCATACTAAGTTCCTATGGCAAGTGCATTGGTAGCTTTGGACTGGTGGAGTCTATGATACCCTCAGGAGAACAAAGTTAATCTTAGCCTGAAGACCAACCCAGGAAATAAATTCTCGGTCTAAGAGTGTTCACACTTGCATAGGAGAAGATATTAGTGGAAAGGTACTCATTTGTAGAAGGATTAGATGTACTAGCTGCACAACGTGCACAGGATATAAATACAAGACTCCTTCCTCAGCTATCAAGCTATCACCAACGGAGAAAAGACTTTATCACTATAAGAAGTTATATTACAATTCGATTATTATTATTTATTACTACTAAGCCTTCATGACACTACACCGTTATCACACCATTATATCCTAAGATATACTTTACCGAGCTTTGAGTTATCTACTAGTAACATATCGCCAGCAAGTTTTTGTCCGTGTGATGGGAGAATAGTAGGACCATTTAAAGAACAATTGTATCCTCGTAGCCAATCTAAAATCATTACATATAAGCTGTTACGATTGAACTTTGGCAAAAAAGATCTCGTTTGACTTTATGTAAGAGAAATATGTTTCCCCAATCCAAATGCTGGTTGTTTAATAGTTGGAGATATAGGGGGAGGCTAGAATACTTGGATGTAGGAAGTTTTTTGTAACAACAGAACGTTGGCTATTTATACATAGAGGATTCTACATAACATGCAGCTTGTGCATTTCGTTGTAAGCATCAAAACACTTGTGTTTACTGTACATTTGAGATAAATAACAGTTGTTATTGAGAAATTCTATCAATATAAGCCCCAGCAAAGAACTTGCTGCAGACATTTACCCCACCTCCAGCTATACAAGTATTTTTCTAAATTATCCAATTGTGCTACAGGAAGTCAATACCTATTCTATATACCTTGATATTGGTCACAAATTACTTTCTAACCTGTCTTAGGCTTCGTTACAGGGCCTGCAGAGCCCCGAAAAACATAAGCCCCCGGCAATATTCCCCGCCCCGGCCCGCACGAGGGCCCGGGGTGGGGCCTATTTTGAAGCAATTTTTTGCCAAGTCTCTTGGCCCCGCCAGTACACCAGGTGGGGCCCCATCAAATTTTGGTGCGACGGGGGGGCACATTGGGCTGCGGTGCTGAGAAGGAAAATTCTCACCCTGCCCCTGAGTAACGGCGGGGCCTCGGAATCCAAAACCCGCCCGCACCGCCCCGTAACGAACACTAGCCTGTCTTAGCAAATTTTATTCATAGAGCAAGTTATACTTCCAGTTTGGAAAACATACTTGCTGACGGTTAATACTTGAAAACGAGATATGTAGCAGCAATCTGGAACAGATTCTGGTAAGTCACAGCGAAATTAAAGACAAATACCACCTTAAGCCTGAAATATTTATCACTTGGATGTCCCAACAGGTGACCGCCAGTAATAACAGTATACAACAGAGTGACTTTACTGCAGAAGCAGAATCCAGAACTTGTTACTGTCCCAAAAACAAGCCTGTTAATGTATTCCAAATTCTGAATTCACTGATGGAAGAGGGTTTATATTTAGCAACTTTCATTCCAGGTTCTCTTCCAATGAAGCTTCCTACTACTTTCTCGACCCCGGATTATTATAAGATTGATACCTGGTAGATACATGCCAATAAAAGAATTATTTACAATGTGATTCATGGTTCACTCCAGCAATGTTTGTATGACTGGTTTCCATTGTACCAGATTCACGGATGTGGCTCAAACTTCAAGAAGAATAAGAAGAAGTATGTAGTCTTACATGTCTTCTAGGAAACTGTTGGTAACTAGGAAACAGACGTAAACAGTAGCACGGATGTTGGCAAAATGTTCCCCAGATTGTATGATACCTTTACTCCTGCCTATGTTGTAGCTCACCAGCTACAACCCCCGGTTGATCACAGGCTCACAAACCCAGGGCACTCCAGAGGAGGGCCCGCCATCTCAACAACAATTTCATACTTAACAATAAGTATTATTATATTTTAATTAAATTACACAATAATAAACATTTGTCATTCAGTTCAACTTATAATTACTCATTGCTATTAGAGTTTATACAGTAATCAACTACTGCCCTTGTTGTTGTAGTGATAAGCTAGCTAATATAATAAATCTGTTGTTAATTAATACTGTGAAATAATATTACTATTCAGTGTAGATTATAATGCTCTTTTGCCACTGTAATATATATCTTGATTGATATCTACTATTGTAGTCTATTATATATCAAATCTTAAATATTATAACTTAAACTATATTATAAACTTGGAACCACTAGCAAATCAGCTATAAGAATTTTAAACGATTTTGTGGTACAATTGACTACTCTCTTAACAACAACAAAACTATATTAGATTGGCTCTCACTTAAAATAGGGCAATAATCAGATATGCTAAGGCCAAATAAGCCTCATGAAGTAGTTGAATTAGCAATCCAGAAAGCTATTGATATATTATTATCACATGAATTAGCTCCATGTTATTTTATAGTGGAAATCAAAATATAATCATTCTTATTGTTGAGTATGAAATTGTTGTTGAGATGGCGGGTACATCTCACGAGTGCCGGCCGTTTGTGAGCTTGGGATCAACCTTGGCACCACATCAGCAAAAATTTAGTCTGTGTTGGGTGCGTGTGCCGTGCGTCCAGACTTCAGGCGCAGGATTTCTACGCCCCGTGCATCCTGTGCGCCCTGACGCCCTCGCTTACCCGACGTCCCCTCTAGCCCTCTAACTTTCGTTCCTCCCCCCTCTCCGCCCCCCCGATTCTTCTTTCAAAGTTTGCGATGTCCTGTCCCCGCCATACTCGATCTGCAACCATGTTCAATCATCCTCGCTTAGTCTATTCTGCTTCTCCTCTCGCCTGTATCCTGACCCACAACGTGACTTCTCTGATGCCCTGATTGCGCCAGGGCGGCCCCGCATCTTGGCGCCTCTCCTCGAAAAGCTTTCTTCTTTACTTCCCTCCCCTTGACGCCTTCCTTGTTCACCTCCCCAATTCCAAGATTCTCATAATTCCCCTTCTCGTGAATTGAGAACCTGAAGGGAACAGGTGTCGGATGCGCCAGTGCGGTTAGGATTAAACTGGAAGGCATTGCGAAAGGGGTCGAGGCGCCCGGGGGACAGGATCCGTGTTCTCAGTCGCCTCGACTTCACATGTTTTAAGTTTCTTAGCTAATCAAATTTAGTCTAACCAGAGTTGACGCTTGGGTTATGCTGCCACATTTACAAGTTTATTATTGGATTTTATATACATTTCACTCATTCCTGCCCAGTACTCCCGGCGCCCCACCGATTCACCGTCTGATCACATGTTTGGCGCCATAGCGACTGCGCGTCAGAGGGAGGCACATTAACTCCTACCCGCCAAAAAAAAAAAGTCTGTCCCCGACCTCTACCTATCTGCCGGGAGGGCAGTTCAGAACTGCATGGCAATAGGTGGTGTCCAGGGACAGACTTTTTTTTTTGGCGAGTAGTAGTTAGGCAGATGGCGTGCTGTGACCGGCACTCGCTATGGCGTGGAGTGCGTATCGGGTATCTGGCCCGTCGCGCAAGTCCCGCGTAAAGCCTAGAATTTATTTCCTAGTTAGTAGATCTCATTGAACGTCCTAAGATCAATCCGGGTATTCACTAGCCACCGTCCACTCCCCTCCGGGATCAAATGAGCTAACCCGAGAATCGTCCTGATATCGACAATCTCAAACTCGCGGGCGTTTGGGTTCAACTGAACTGTGGGAAGGTCATGTGTATCTGAGAGACGCCCGGAGCTGGCGACCTTGAGTAATTGGACCAGCGCTAGTCTGTGGACTGTATTATTTCGGTCGCAAACTCTAAGTTTGCACAGCCCCTTGAGCTTTCCAGGTAGACGGCCTCTCAGCGCCCCATACATGTGATCCCCCCCGGCTTGTACCCATACCCAATCTTGTCGCCCTGCCTGATTGCGGAACTGCCTTTCGCCGGTGGATCGTGCACGGTGGATGTCGTAAACATCAGTTTCTTGAAATGTTAGGACTGGGATTTCCAATTGTGTGAGCGATTCTATTGGACGCAAGTGTAGACATTGGGGATCTTCCGGAAGGCGCCAGTCAATGGGCAGGGCTTGCCGGCTATATCGAAACAACTCTCTGGACATCGTATCTACAGTGACCCCCACAGTTCTGCAAAAATCAACCAGGTTGGCGACGTTGGCACAACGGCCTTTCAGGACTCGGCGTCGCGTGATGGGCTCAGACTCGGGCGCAAGCTTCTTTTTCTCCAACAGCTCCACGGCCTCAGGTGGTAGAATCACACCACGACGGCGAATTGACTCAAGGTTCAAAAGTCTGACTTGGATGGCGTGTAGTCTGCTATAGCTGTCTATGATTTGCTGAGCGGCATTGTGTTTATTGGACCGACGCCAGCCATCCTTTATTTGCTCCTTGTGCGCCAGCTCGCCAACGTCTGTGGACCATATTGGGATATTGCCGCACCGGCGGACATGATCGCTGAAGTGAGTGAGCAGATGAAGCTTGATGAAGTTGAAATGACACTCAGAATTGATTAATTCCATGCGCTCGTCATCCTCTTCCACACGGTGGTCCTCCTGCATCCGACGGGGCTTAGATCTGCTCAGCATTTTATCCGCTAGTTCCTGCCTTTGCTGAACCCTCAGTTCCCTCCTGTGATCTTGCACCCTAGCCCGTGTCCGCTTAGACGTCCGAAACTCTAAAAAAATATCCTTGGTCGCTTGAAACTTCCTGAGATATTCGTTCATATATTCAAGTGTCTCTGGAGTATGGCTTCGGTATTGAGCCATCAAGCTAAAATCTAGTAGTGACCTCACACATACCAGTACACGTCTGAAAGGTGCAACCTGGACCTGATCTGGCTGTGCCAGCGCCGCTGCCAGAACCCCCAACAGACAGCGTCCTAGATTTCTCATCTCCTTGCCCTGCCACTGCGAGACTTCACGATAAAGCTTTTTAGGCACGAAGAATCCCGGATACGGCGGCAAAGCTTTCCAGACATCATCGAATTCCTGTAATCGCCGGTGCTTCTGGAGGAAGGATTCAACCCATTCCATAAGGTGCTTGAAAAGTCCAAGATAGATCGTATGTAACAAATCTGGTTGGTGTAGGTCCGGCACCCAAACCCGCACGAGTCCACAAAATACCTTCCGTCCAATCTTAATGCCCAAAGAGAGGAAAGTCGCGTGCACCTCGGAGTCTGGCGTCAGATGGTCGCCGGCAAGGCGTTCGTACCTCCGGTAGTCTCGCTCCGGATACCGCTTCTCTGAGCCCGTCCCCAGACTGTCGACAGGCGCCTCACATTTAGGACAGGCGTTCGTTTTTACCCTATGCAACACAGCATTCTCTCTATGGTCGGCAGCCCATGCAGCCAGGATGGGGAAACATCTCCGGACTTTGCCGTCGGCACAGTCAATCTTTACGCCATTGCGCGCCGCGTCTTGCAAGGGGCTCAAAATCAAGTTAAATACGCCCCGGAGGGTGGCGGTATTAATTTGTCATTGGAGTTCGTTGGCAGCCGCGGACCCTGAAAGTTTCGGTGGGATTGGCAAGAGGGCGAGAAGGAGTACTGCCATTGATCCCGGGCGGTTGCGCAACGCCGAGGTCAAGTTCCCGATGGTGATGTAGACCGGCCAAGCCTTCTTATCTCCGGAAAAATTGGTCAAATGCGTCTGATCCGACATCCCGATAATGGGGACCACCGTCGCACCCGGTGGCAGCGTTTCCTGCATTTCGTTAGCTGTTATGGCACATTTGATACCAAGGCTGAACGCGATGCACCTGTACGTCCCACCACCAATCTGCAGTATGCATTTCTGTATACACTCTTCGTCCACTTGAATCGTGTTCCTGTATAGGTGAGTACACCAAATCGTCTCTGTACGCTGCCTGCCGAAGAAGATATTTGACGCAGCCCAGGACGTTCCGATAGAAAAAGGTGTGTTTCCTCGAGCCGTCGTCAACTTCGCCCTCCGACCAACGCAGGTATGGGCCAAATGGATCTAAGAATTTGAGATGGTTCTCTAACGTATGCATCGAGCCATATCCGACGTTTCCCGATTCCGCGAGCCCGCTGGAAAAGTATTCATTGATCCGCGACTTCGGTACCCTACTTGCTATAAACCATGAGGCCAACTTGAAATCGTAGGCACTAGAGAATGGGGCCCAAGGGTGTTGGCAGAGGTGGCTCTGCTCTTCCTCAAATCCTAGGACATCGCCGATCGCTTCACCGGCGTGGATATACTGAGTCTGAGTGTTAGCAACGGATGTCTGGGTGTTCTCGTTGTCAGAATCTTCAGCGTCCGACACACACGCGTCAAGGTCCAAGACGTCAAGTTCATAGCCCTCGGTTTGACTATCGGATTCATAGTCCGAACCGAACGCCCTAGACTCCTGGCGCCCATCTAGGCCTGACGCGACAAATTCCGGGTCGTCGGATAACAGGCAGTGTACAGTAGAAGCGAGCGCAATGCCGAGTCCGGCATGGGCGGTGCGTAGATGTTTCTCATGGGACGCAGCTTGCGTATATTGGCGTCGGCAGTGTAAACATTTAACAGCCATACTTTTATCTCCGCCGATTCGGTGAATACGGAGTATAGTATCCGGAGTAAGTGTTGTGTTTACTCTCGCCGTAGGGGGGCGAGGCCAAGCGCGGCGCCTCCTCGACTGAAAAGGTTAGGGTTATCATTAGGGTGCACGGCCCGGCCACAGTGGATCAAATTAGTCTAGCGCACCTGAGAGAAAGTCACGAGGAGCCATCATGGCTTTGTTTGCCTCAGTTTCATTCAAACGTCCACTGTCATCCAGTTTCAAAAACTATTTTTGCCCCAACTCTAAGTACCAGTTTTCAAGCATACAAAGCCCGATTGTTTTAGCCTTAGGGTATAGGATAGTATGTTGAAATGCTGAATATCGGGACCAGATCCATCTATATTCAAGGTAACAAGGAGTTAGAGACTCGACTATATAAGGGCTAATCACGGGCACCAAGGAAACCACCTACCAGATCCACGGCATCGACAAGACAATCTACCACATCCAACACCACACACTCAATTCACTTCACAGAAGCACTCCACTCACAACATCCTCATCACCACCGATATCAAGTTCAGACATTTGCATTCAGTAGAATGGCGCAGAACCCCAACTAGCAATACGTCCATGGGAATGCAGCAGGGGCACTGCAAATAAATAACCTCCCTGCTATAGGCGTCGTCGGTCAAATCAATGCCAGACGGGCGACCCGGCGCAGAATCAACGAATATAAGACTGATGTTGGGTTCGTCCTCGATCCTAATGGCAGACCGCTTTACGCGGCGTGGCGTGCCACTGTGAAAGATCAGATGTGCGCAAGAAATTTCGTGGACAACGAGCACTGCGCCGATGCAGAGTTCGCTGCAATTGTGAGGGGTATGAGGCGATTACGTCCTGGGTGTGATTCACGCGTAACAGCTCATGCTGCCGGCGACCTAATCCTTCGGGCAGGGATCGACGAAGAGATTATCCAACTTGTTAAGGACGTCGGTAAAAAGTTAGCAACAACTCTCTTAAAAAACCCCCCGGCTGCGCCGGGCCAGGGCGCGGCACAAGTGGTACCTGGACATCTGCCTATCGCCGTGTTCCTGCTGCCACCTGGGGCTCCGAGCCACTGGGACCCCACGATCCCAGCACCTGGTGGTCAAGGAGACGGAGCTGGAAACCAGGCTGGAAACCAGGACGGCGATCAAGGGGAGAATCAAGGAGGTCAGGACGGGAATCAGGATGGGAATCAGGGTGGTGATCAAGGGGAAAATCAGGGAGGAGACCAGGACGAGAATCAGGATGGGGATCAGGACGGGAATCAAGGTGGGAATCAAGGCGGTGACCAAGGTGCAAATCAGGGCACCGCAAAAGTTGAGCCCCAGGTGGGCAATCAGGACGAGAATCAATATGGCAATCAAGGTGGTGACCAGGGCGCAAATCAGGGTGCAAATCAGGTCGCCGCAAAGGGTGAGCCCCAGGTGGGCAATCAGGACGAGAATCAAGGTGGCAATCAAGGTGGTGACCAGGGTGCAAATCAGGGCGCAAATCAGGGCGCCGCCCAGGGTGAGCCGCAGGTGGGGAACCAGGACGTAAATGGGGGCAAACGAGATGTCGTTGCAGGCAGTCGTGGACCCCTCAGAGGGATGATTCAAACAGGTCGGCCCTCTCACAAAGATGCCCCGTGAATAGGATTATTCTTTCCCGTACTGACTAATGGAATATTGATTGGACAGCGCTACTCGGACGCCCACGTGCCATCCGAATCATTTGGTACGAGCCCAGCCGAGCTGCACATCCGGGAATGAAAATTCAGCCACGCCTCACCGCCGGACCACGATATATAACCCTCTATTGGCGCCGGCCGTACATCACAGGATTGAGGTTCACAGAATTAGACTACTATGATTTTCGCGGGCTCTGTCGTGCAATCTATGAGACAATTACCCTGGTGGATATCAGGTATATTATTGGGGCGACAGGCGAGGGACGGAAGCAGATACGTAGGGCACCTCACCAGCCAATCTCTGACGCTGATTATATATTCATCCAGTCCGATACCGACGTACGGACATGGCTACTTGCCAATCCCGTTGCTGATGATCCGTTGGATCTCCTGGTATATGGCGAGCACGATCCCGAAGACGCGATGCCTCAAACTCCAGCGAGTCAATTGTACCCCTATCTAACCGGGGATGAGTACATTCGCCATGCAGTCGCTCCAGGTGAGGGGAGAGGTCGTATCCATTGCAGGTACCCACCCAGTCGCCGAGAGGCCAGTAGGCACATTGGGAATGCCGCCCGCCAACGCTATCAAGTCGCCAGGGAAGGCACTCAAGTGGCCGGCGAAGGCAGTCAAGACGTCGAGGTTATCGCGAGTCGACCAGACCTAGAGGCGCCTATCGGTGTGAGTCGTACACTGCCGGAAGAGGAGACTCCACATTCCATATGGTCAATATTAGAGAGTCTACCCACCTTGCTTCCGCCTTCTTCACACAACTACCGGCAGCGCAAACGCCCCGCCATGTCAGACGGCCAAGATGCCATAGAATTAG